>VZSJ01004264.1:0-24450 GCA_013398405.1 Pheucticus melanocephalus | reverse complement strand
GGCTCGGTGCAGGTCCCCGGGGCTCGGTGCAGGTCCCCAGCTCTGTTCAGAGCCCAGCTCCTGGCTCGGTGCAGGTCCCCGGGGCTCGGTGCAGGTCCCCGGGGCTCGGTGCAGGTCCCCGGGGCTCGGTGCAGGTCCCCAGCTCTGTTCAGAGCCCAGCTCCTGGCTCGGTGCAGGTCCCCGGGCTCGGTGCTGGTCCCCGGGCTCGGTGCAGGTCCCCGGGCTCTGTTCAGAGCCCAGCTCCTGGCTCTGTTCAGGTCCCCGGGCTCTGTTCAGAGCCCAGCTCCTGGCTCGGTGCCGGCCGTGCTGGCGGCAGGTGGTGCTGTCAGTCCGAGCTCTTCCGCTGCCGCCACCGGGGCTCCCCCGGCCCCTCGGCACCGAGGAGCTGCCAGACCCCCGCAGCCCCCCTCGGAGGCTATTTTAGCTTCCCTGGCTCCATGCCAATGATGAAATCAGTTATTTCCATGTGTTTCCAAAAGCATTAGCCAGCTTTAGCAGCTCTCCGAAGGCGTTACATAAGGCAGCGCTTCCAATGGCGCTCGGCACAGCCGGGATCTGCCTGAGCCCGACACGGAGGCTGCTCACGGCCTGATGTGCCTCACATTGTACCTGCCAGCCCCAGGGAACAGTGGCCTGAGCTCCGTGTGGCATTTGGCTTGTGACTGCTGACTCTAAACGTGGCCTTTTAATGAGCTGGGCATTGCCCAAATGGAGCAAACCCTGCAGTCCTGTTCGTCCGGCAGCAGCTCTCCTAAAGCATCCAGCAGAACTCCTTGGAGGTTTGTGATCAGCCTCTCTCAGCTGCACTTAGTGCTTCCCCCAGGGAAAAGGAGCGTGGCAGATTTCTCTTTTCCTGTGCTGAGGATATTGACAGCTTAAAATCTTGTGCTTCATTAGCACAATAACTCCCCTCCTAGTTCTCTTCCCACCCCTGCGTGAGAGCTGGAGCCAGAATTACCTACTCTTCCCTCTGCCTGATTTTACATGGCAGAGCCTTGAATCTGGTGCCCTTTGTCCATCTCTTACAGCCTAAGTCTCCTCCTGCATCCTCACTGCTGTCAGTTTGTTTGTCTGCATCCCTTCTGTGCTTGTGCACCACAGAGGTGGGAGTTGAGTGGGTTTGGCAAGGAGAGGAGCTTGTCTGGGAGGAGGTGACCAGACCCCTTCCTTTCAGGGCCATAGGAAGCCCTAAGGATCCCTTTTCCTGTCCTCTCTCCCACCTGAGAGCAGTCTTCCACCCCTCATCTTGCTGTGTACATTGCAAAAGCTGGCATAACCTTCTGATATTCCCCTTGCTTGGTGTGAGACACATTTTCCAGTGGTCAGTATGCCAGGTGGCCTCGAGAGGGATGAATTTTGGGGTGGGATTGCCCCAGTTCTGCCTGCTCTGGAGGCCTGAGCAGCTCCCCAGCATCTGCTGAGGCCCAGGGCTGGGCTGTGCAGCCGTGGCACCATGTAGCTATGGTGACAAACCTGGATGCTTTATTTAGTTCCTGCTTTTCCTCCAGAACATCTGCATTTCCTGGTGGGTGCCTGCTCCTCCTGCAGCAGGCTGGAGCTGAATCCATTGCCTGTGGATCAGATACTGTAGGTGGCTGTGTTTGTGTGAGCAGCACAGACACCCCCAGCTCAGCTCTGTCGCTCTGGTGCTTTTGTCTCATCTTTGTGTTGATTTGAAAGGCTCTAAAAGCCCTCACAGGGCTGCAAGTGCCTGGTCTGGGTTTGAGTGAGGCAGAATTCAGTGCAGCAAAGTGCTCATTTCCTCTGTCTGCCAGGGCTGTGCTGACCACAGGCACCACAGCCAGGCTGTGAAGCAAACACAAACACACTTAGTAAGGTTTTTTTGTTCTTCTGTTGACTACTTCTGTAGTGTGTCTTTACTTTTTCTTCCCCTTGAGCTTGTTCTTATCTTTGTTCCCTTTTTCCAGAACAGCAGAGTTTAGAGGACTTAAAGCTTCAGTGGTATTTAGCTTGTAAAGAGACTCGCATGACAGTATATCCTCCAGATTAGTTGGGATGCTGCTCCTCATTTTGTCTCCCTAATCAGGGATGAAGCTTTATTTGTACTCTTCAGGGATGGAAAGAAGAAGGGCTGGTGCTGTTCTGTGTGTGCAGGCAGGAGAGATGTGCCAGGGTAGAAGGGTTTATAAATAGTCTTAAGGTTCTTCTGGCAGCATCTGCCCATGGCTTATCAACTCGTGTGCACTTTGCTTCTGGACCAGAAAAATGCACAAGGTCAGCTTTCCTCCTCCTGGGCTAATAGACTTTTACTGGAAGAGGAAGCTCTGAGGCTGCAGCTCTGCATTAATCAGCATCTGGATTGATTTCCAGGCCCTGAGACCTGGGACATGGTGGTTGGATCCTCAGAAGTTTGTTTTGTCACTTCCATGACCTTCCCTTGCTGGGACAGTGAGAGGATGCATCCTGGTGACAGTGGGATGCTTTAATTCTGCTGTGGCAGGGGTCCCCAGGGCTGTCTGTGCCCTTCCAGAGGCCTGGCCTAGATCACAGGCTCAAGATTTGCCTGCAGAGGGAGTTTGTGACCAGAACAGCCAGCTGAGTGCAGGGATAAGGGAGAAGGTCCTGCCTCATTTACAGATTAGCCTCACACTGCTTTTACAGTGGTTGTTAAATATTGATCCAAGTTGGAGACTGAAATGGAATCCAGGTTGAGTCTGTTAATTTTGCTGTTGGATTTCTTCCTGCTTCTCCAGTCCCACACCTGAGGCTGTCCTGTGTTCTGAACTCCAGGAATTCTGCCCTGGAGCTGTGCCTGTGCAGGATCACTGAGTGTGATGAGGGACTGGGGGTTGTGAGGAGCTCAGAGCAGATCCATGATCTCCAGTTTCTGGGTTGTCACTTGATGTGATTTGCAAGGGTTTTGAAACTGTTGATGTGCTGCAGAGGACATGATACCCCTGTCTGGACACCCTGTGTGATGTCTGTTCTTACCAGTTTAATACCTGATTAAACTTCATATTTTAGGAATAATTTCCTCATGGAAAGGGTTGTCAGGCACACAGTGAGGTTTGGAGCCCCCATCCCTGGAGGTCTCCAAAGCACACCTGGACATGACCCTCAGGGTGACAAACTGGGGATCAGCCACCGGTTGAACTCAGTGATTCTGTGGCACCCCCTGTATGCACACAGCAAATCCTCTGGGAATACTGGGGAGCAGAGCTCAGACTTGGGCCTCCTGAAGCATTCCCTGGCACAGCCTGTCCCATCCCTGCTCGCAGATAAACTCCAGGGAAGTCTTTACCCTAAATGGCCGCGAGCGGCGGCTGCTGCGGGCAGGCGCTCCAGGATGACTTGCCTGGTGAATAGAACATGATGTTTTGTCTTGCTGAAGCCTCTCTTCAGTGCAGGACTTGAGCCACGGAGCTGCCACGAGTGACTCAGAGCTGAATGTATGAATGTACATTTTCAGTGAGGACACTTTCAAATGTTGCCCCAAATGTGGTCGTTTTTCATTGAAGTAAAAATTCTTTTCACTCGATTATTTTCCTTCTGCCTTTTTAATGGCTTCAGAGCAACAGCTCCCTGTGCCATGGTTGTTTGTGACTACTGCTCTTTTAATCATTTACCTTCAACTTCTTCTCCTGCTTGTACCAGTTTCATCTGGTAAGTGCCTTAAATTTCAAAAACACCTTGAAGTGTGGTTTTTAAATAAATCAGTGGGGGGAGTGGGTGGTGTCCTGACTTCCTGTTTCTTATGACATGAATAAGAGAAGCCAACCAATACTTGTCCCCTAATCTTCATGTGAGAGCTCTTTGCAGCCCTATTTCTTAAAAAGAAAAAAAAAAGCCAACTCATTTGGGAAGCTCAGCTGTGAAACTGTCTGATCATCTTATTAATAGGTTCTTTAATTAGGTGTGGGATGGTTTTTTTTTCCTCTGAACTTCTTTCTTTTTCTGTAATGTGAGGAGAAATTCCATCTGCACGTGAGAAAACTCCTTTGCTGCCAGGGCTGAGCTCTGGAACAGGTTGCACTTGTGGGGAGGGTGGGGGGTGGGTGTTGTAGAGTTTCCATCCTCCAAGACCCTCAAAACCCAGTCCAAACAATCCAAACTCTGAGGGATTGGGCTCTGAGGGCTCCAGTGCCTTGAGCCAGGAACCTGCCCTGTGACCTGGAGAGCTCTTCCTGGATTGCTTTAACTTCCTTCATGTGATGTCATGTGGATCAGTAGTGATCCCATCTGCCTTAAAGCTCTTAATGCTGTCACTAGCATGGCTAAACCTTCCCAAATTGCCAGGGCAAAGTGTATTTTGGGTTCTGGGGGTGAAATAACCTCAGTCTTTCCCCACTGTACTGTCCTATCCTCCCTCTTTGCCCAAGTCCTGATCTGATGTGATATGAACAGACTGACAGGGAAGATGTTCTGGAGCAGTTTTTGGTATCACATATGTGCAGTGGTGATTTATCTCTTCCATGACCTTTGGATTGTAGGTTCTCACCTCCAGGGCCCTTGCAGCTCCCTACTTGTCCTAGGATGTGTCTTTCCAGCCCTCACTTCCCAAGTGTCCACCCAGGTGTATCCCCCACCTTTGTGTTCTCAGTGTGTCCTTGTCCTGTGCTCTCCCCAGCACTCTGCACTGTTTGCTCCTGTCCTGACTTTGTGAATTCCTGTTTGACAGTGAGTGCTGCTTCCCAGATGCAACCTGTTCAAGACTTCACAGTGCAGGTGCTTGAGGAGCAACAGGAGATCATCCAGTAAAAGCAAAACTCCTTGTAGTATTCAACCATGAGGTTTTGTTAATGTTCAGGAGGTGAATATATTCCTGGAACCTTCATTGGAGAGAATCTTGGATGCTGCTGGATGAAACTCTCAGGGTTCCATTGGCTCATTTCTGAAGAATATGGCAAAATTTTCTCCTTCCCTTCTGTTGAGTTGTGAAGCTTCTGAAAGGCAGTGGAGCAGAGTGGGCATCCCAGGAGGCTGTTTAAGGAATCCACCTCCCTTTCTCCCAGAGAGAGTAGGCATGAGCTGCTTTTCCTGTCCCTGCTCTGCTCACCACCCACCCCAGCTACCTCAGCAGATGATCCCAGAAATCCAGCTCCTGGCCAGGGCACAGGGATGGGCAGCAGGATGATTTTTTTTTTTTTTGTTGGTTCTCCCCTGCTGCACCTCAGAATAGAATTCCACTAGACCAGAGGATCTGGGACACTGTGGACATATGCTGTGCCTGAGGCTTTGGCTCTTCCATGGAGGAGGTTCAGTGGAATTATCTCTGAAATGCAAAATCTTGACTAGAGAGTTTCTTGGAGCTGTGATTGAGGGCTGGACAAGCCTCAGTCCCTGCACTGGGAGGGAGGGAGGGGCTGTACCTGCAGGTGGGAAGGTGAGGGACAGACTGGAACAGGTCAGCAATGGGATTGGGATTTTATGCTGAGTTTCCTGTGGCTGGTGGAGCAAATCCTGCCTGGAGCTGCCAGGACTGGGCACAGCATGGCTGTCGGGGAGGGGAGAGCAGAGCTTTGTGCTTCCTGGCTTTGACTCAACTGAGAGTGTCTGTGATCACACCTGGAATTTTTTCTTCTTTTCAGGGATGCTTGAATACGACCCAGCCAAGAGGTTCTCAATACAGCAGATAAGGCAGCACAAGTGAGTGTTCTCTTCCTGCTCCTCCTCTACCTGTGCTCCTGCTCTCACTTTCTGTTTCCTTTTGACAGCAGACACATGCAAGTCACTAGATCTCCTTCCTCCAGCTCTGCTGGGGCTCTGGCAACCTCCACTTGGCTCTTTTCCTCCTATTAGAGCATCCGGTGGAGCACTGGAATTGCTAACCAGTAAATAAGGAATATGTTGGAAGTCTGTTTGTGGCATGCCTGCTTCTGGATAATTAAGGGTTCTGGATAATTTTTTCCAGAGGCCAGCAAGTACTAATGGAGCAGAACAGGAGGTCCTGAAGGCTGTGTTATTATAGTAGGACTGTTCAATAATGTGTGTTAGTTCTGGCCAGTCTGGGGACAGAAATATCCCCTGGTATTTGCTCCATATGGAGTCAGCATGTGGAAAAGCGTTCCAGGACAATAGGAAATATTTTTTTTTTTCCTTTCTCTTTAATATCACAGTCCTCCCTCCCCCATATCCTCCCCCATTTTCCGTGCCATAGTCAGGGGGGGAAATGCCCCGTTATCACTGAGGGGTTTTTTTTAAGGATCTGTTTGAACATGCAGGCTCTGAGCAGAGATTTCCTGGGCGGATAAAAGTACAAGAACAAAAAGCATCATGAGACTGCTTCACTGCAGAGGCTGCATTAGCTTATCTGCTCTTGGAATGGGAAGTGCTTCTGAGGACAGGCAGAGCTGCCTCTGGACTGCAGCTGCTTGGCCCATGAGCTTTCCCTGATCCTTTTGGGAGCTGTAAAAGCAAGGATGTGATCCAGGGTGGTGCTGAGCCCGCTCCATGCTGCAGGAACAGCACTGCTTTCCTCTTGTATCTTTGGAAAAGCCATGTGCTGTCAGGTGATGGTGCCTGGGAGGTGCCCAAGGAGCCACAGCCAGAGCCTGAGAGGCCTGAAGTGCACTGGGGTTCCACAGGGAGCAAATGGAACCAGCTCCAACAGGGATTGGAGGGACCAGGGTGCAAGCAGAGCTGGGGGGGCAGGGTTTATGGAGCTTCCTAGCTGATTAATTAATTGTAAAGGACTCTTTTGTAGTAGCCAAGCCCCATGCCTGGGTTGTTTCAGGGGCTCTGGGCACAGGCATCTTCCATTCAAGGCTGCCTTTCCCTCCCAGTACCGTGGCCATGACCAGAGGGCACCAGCTTGCCATGCTTTGTCAGGAAGCACTGCAAAGAAGCAGGAATTAAGTCTGTGGAGACATCAGTATGTGTTGAGAAAAGCACTAAAAGCACTTCCCTTCCTGTGGCTGCAGTGGCCACCCCTGAGCTCAGGAGCTGCCCTGGGCCCTCATGGGTCACTGCCAGGTGACTGAGCTGCTTCCCCAATTCCAGATACTCCATTTTGCCCTCCTCCCACGTGGCAATGGTTTTTTGTGTCAGTGCTGCCCAGCTGGAAGCACAGAGGGGTCTCCAGAGATGCTGCCTGTAGTTAGAAAGCTGAAGAAACTGGAGCACACCTCTGGCACGGGGCAGCCACCGAGCTCCTCAGATGCTCTGCTGAGGCTTTTCATCCTACAGCACCAAGAGGGGCTGAGGAAAGGCTCTACCTGCAAACCCAGGAGCATTTCTAAGGCTTAGGCTCTTAGTAGTTTTGTGTGAGCTTAGCCAGTGCTTCTTAACAGGCTTTTCTCCCCTATTGGTAATTGCCTCCTTCCTCCTGCTGTGGCATCTAGTAATTACATCAAGCACAGCAGAGCTTGTGGCCTGGGCCCTGGATGTGTCTGTCTAGCTTCTTTTTGTGCTAAAGAATCCAGAGCTTGGTTCTCCTGCCTTTTCTTTAAATAGAAGCTTAGCCCTGATGCTTAACCTGACCCTGTTTTTTTTTTCTTGTAAATGGAACACAGCAGTAAGGACAGCAGGCAGCCATTCAGGGATTGGGAAAGCACTTTAGCAAGAAGACATTTGATTTCTAGAGCCCTTAGATTTCATCTATTGGGGTGAGTAAATCATTAATGATTGTGGGTTTCTCTGCACTCCACCCGGCAAAAACATGTGCTAAGGACAGGAACTAAACCAGAAAAACATCAAGCAACTTCCCCAGGCTGCCCTGCTGGGATGGATCCCATCTCAAACCAGAATCACCCCGTGCCTTTCTGTGCTGCTGGAAGTCTCCTTTTATGTCTTTGAGCTGCTCTTCCTGGGGACTCACTCATATGGACAGTCAGGATCATCAAAGTGCTCTGAAACCAGCAGGAGCAGCCCCTGGGCCCCAGGCAGGGGTTTTGCACTCAGGCTGCTGGACCAGGCTCATGTTCCCCTGCCCTGTGGGAAGGATCACAGACAGAGCTTGTGTGAGTGTCCTGCAGCCACAGAGGCTCAGGATCCATCCTTCCCCACTTCCATAAAGTGTGGAGGCCCTTGCAGTGGGATCAGGGATGAAATCAGTGGCTCAGGGGCACTGAGAAAGCACCAAGGGAGCACAGAGTGCTGTTCCATAGGGAGCAGAGCTGCAGGAGGCAGGGAAGGCATCCAGGCAGCCCAGCAATGGTAATCCAGCCATTCCTCCCATCATTCCTGTCAGCTATTCCAAATGCTTTTGCCCTGCAGCAGCAAAGGAATGCTGGAGGAAGAGTCTGCTGAGTTTCATCCCTGCCAGCTGCTTTCCTCCCTCCTGACTCCTGCAGCTGAACTGCATCAAACTCCTGTCTCTGCACTTTTAGTGGAGTGGGACAAAGCAAAATGCTGCTGTGTACAACCCAGTCCGTGCAGAGCAGACCTGGAGCTGGAAATGGAAATGAGTTCAACTTCTCCCAGCCTGTCATATCAGAATTTAGGAACTGCCACAAACCAAGTCCTGAAGTAGCAGTGGAAGAGACTGAAAACCTGCTTTCCCTGGAAGGATCTGAGTGGAATGATGTTCAGTGGAAAACCAGTGCTCATAGCTCTACTCTATGAATATTTGGTGCTCCTGGGATGGGGATTGTAGGGCAGGGAGGAAAAGCTTCCAAGAGCCCAGGAGTTCCAACCTCCTCCCTATGGATTATCCACCACCTCCCCTCTGCCCTGTGCTTTTGCTGAAGGACTTCCTGCTCACACACTGCATTTTGTTACTAATTCACTGACCTGCTGCAGCACTTAAAGTGATGAAGTGGATGCAGAATTCTACCTCTGTCCCTCGTTTCCAAGGCAACCATCTTCCCTTCCCTCTCTACAAGTGTCACACTTAATTTGTTCAGGCGCAGATCCGATTGCAGGAGTTCATAGCACGAGAGGGGAGGCACTTCCACTTTTTGTTAGTGCAGGTGCAAATTAACCTGCAGGCTGGGCTCTCCTCCTGCCCTCCTGGAGCTGCTGTGCTGCCTTCCCCAGCTCCTGTGGGCTCTGGGATGCTGTGCTGTTTAAACCTGGGTACCAAACCCCTTGGGAATCTGTGTGGTGCTGCTGTGGACTCCTTTGCAGGGGCTGACTGTGCTCCTGGGCTGTGTTTGAGGGAGGGAGAGAAGCTTCCCTGAGCCTCTGCTGCTGCCTGTGCACTTGTGGGCTTTCCCCATTCCTTCTCTGTAGTGCCAGGCAGTGATCTCCCCTCAGCAGGACACAAAGAAGAATTCCTCTTCCTTCCTGAGGCACCTGGCTCAATTTTCCTGCCCTCTGGCAGGACGTGGAAGGGATGTTTCCTTCTTTTACCCACCTTCTGCAAATCAGTTTTGTAACATGGTGTGTTAAAGGACTGAGTCTCCAGAACTTCTTGCAGGAGTCTGAGCCATCCCTGCTACCTTTGGTGCTACCCCCAGCTGGGAGGAGCTGCTGTTTTCATACTTTGGTTTGTTCTGAACCTGACTGAAGAGCTTGGACGTGTCTTGATCCAGCAAGAGCTGGAGCAGTGATTGCAGGAACGCTGCTCTGTGTGTGTGTTGCCTTTCCCTGGGACATTGTGTGCCTTCCACAATTGCCTGTGAGGGAGCTGAGCTAAACTGGAGCCCTCTTCATTGCTGCTTGTGGTGACAGTGACCTTCCAGGGAGCTCGAGGCCCTTACATGGCATCACAGGAGGTGGAGAATTGCTCATCCTGACCCTGCAGCTTGGCATCTGCTCTCAGAGAAAACCATCCCTGTGCAGACCAAGCCAACTGCAATGTTTGTGACCCAA
Source organism: Pheucticus melanocephalus (assembly GCA_013398405.1). Taxonomy (NCBI): domain Eukaryota; kingdom Metazoa; phylum Chordata; class Aves; order Passeriformes; family Cardinalidae; genus Pheucticus; species Pheucticus melanocephalus. Next base: position 14,736 of record VZSJ01004264.1, on the reverse strand, counting down.
ATGGGAAGTGAATAGCTGGGAGTGTTGGAAAGCTGCAGCTGTGCTTACAAGATTCTTATTTTAACCTTGCTTATACCAGGACTTGAAAAGAGCAGAGGGAGGACTTGTGATGGGAGATCTGAGCTTGGGAGCTGCAAACCAAACAGGCTCATTAAGCACAGGGCAACCCAGATTCCTCTTTTCCTTCAGTCCTTGACCCTTGGTGTCTTATCTCCCCGTGGCTGACAGCAGCTGTCTGGCCACTTCTGCCTAGCAGGATCACAATTAACACTTGTGCTGCTGCTGGCTGGGGGTTCTGAGCTTTGCAGGCTCCTCAATGAGCTGGTGGAATAGGAAGAAATAATCCCTTACTACTGCTGCCTTCACTCTGAAGCATTTCTAAGCCACTCCCAGCCCTTTGAAACAGAGCAGAGAGGAATCTGCCTCTTGCAGAGGGATGTTCTGCACAAGGGGCACTTCTGAGCTCCAAAATTTTTTTCTTTGCCCTCAAGGTTAAAGCAGCTGCCACAAGCACCAGGTAACTGTGTATGTGCCAGTGCAGAAGGCTCAGAAAACATCCCTGAAACTTTCTCCTCATCAGCAGGGCTCTGCCCCAGCCCATGTTTGGGGTTGTGGTGAGGGCAGGGTTGAGGAGAGGCTTTACCCCATGGCCATCACTGACCAGGAGGTGCTGCTTTCTGCTCAGGCAGTGGCTTCCTGAGGCAGATGAGGCTGTTCCAAAAGCCAGTGGTCCTCAGCTGAAGAGCAAATCTTCAGTGACAACCTCCAGCACCAGCACAGAAAGCAAAATGTCTGTCCCTGCTGGAAAATCCTTGCCAGGAAATACTCCACTACTCCATACAGAATTGCTCAAGGCTCCTTCCAAGAGGTCTTTGATTTTTCTTAGAACTTCAATGGATTTCTCTTTTCACTCTCTATCCTCATTACCATATATGCATATGCAAGTGTTTGAAATCACCTCCCAGAGGATGGAAGCATAATGACTGGAGTACAGTGATTCAGGTTTCTGCTGCTAATAAAAACCTATTTTTACTCTCCTGGTAAGTAGGACAGGAGGGAAGAGTGAGGCAGAGCTAAAATACAGCAAAATAAAAACACCAGTTGCCATAGACTTCCAGGCTTTTTTCCCTTTAAAATTCTCCTTTCAACAGCCATCACTCTGATCTCATTTGTCCTGGATATTCCCTTCTCCCGAGGTCTCTGGTGTGGAGTTTGGATCCCTGCAGGCCCAGTGCCCCTGGCAAAATCAGCTGGTTGCTGGTGGTTCTGTGCCCTGTGCTGGAGCAGCCCAGGCTGGATTTGCTGTCTTGGCAGTCTCTCCCTCAATGAGCACAGCCTGCAAGGAGAGAAATGGATTGATCCCATTAGGAGAGCAGTGTGTCACCAAGGAAGCCATCCATGGATCTGGGAAGGGCCCTGGGCCAGAATCGAGTTACCCTGGTCCAGCAGCTGGGATGGGCTTTGTTTAACTCCTGTAGTGCCCTTTCAGGGACTTGAGGTGACAATTGCCAGATGAGATCTGAAGCAATTCCTATCCCTCTTCCCAAACAACACCTTCCTCCCTGCAGACAAGGGGCTGCAAAACTCCATTGCTGCAGAGAAAACAGTTTAAAGATGCTAACGGTGAAGCAGTTTCTGCATGAGAATTCACCCCTCCCTTGAATCCTGCCTGATTTGTCCCAGTAGCTGCATTTCCATTTGTTTATCTCCTCACTCCTCTCTTTCCCTGATAGTTTTGTTAGAATCCCACTTTTTTTTTAGGCCGACTGTCAAAGCAGTGTAAGAGTAGAACAAAATGATAATTACAGCTCTGCGCAGGAGGTGCCTTCAGCCTTCCTTCCTGAAAGGAATTTGGAACTGGGGTGATAAAAACCAGATGGCTCAGGTTGGTGAGAGTTCTTGGGCTGGCTCAGGCCCTCCTCCGTGCTTGGAGGCCAGGAGTTACAGGATGCCAACTGCAGGGTGGGAAGCACTTGTGTCCCATCAGGCTCATGTGGGCTGCTAAGTTGTGTTACAGGTACCTGAGTCTGGAGGAACTTCTGCTCCCACCCACATTTAGGGGGTCATTGGGAGTGTGGAGGCTCCAAGAGCCTTCCAGGAAACTCTGGGTGCCCACATGGAGAACTGGGAGATGTCCCAGACAGTCTGGAGTCAGAGCTCTGCTATGGGAGCACGATGAAAACCTAAGAGGTTTATCCCATCTGGCTCTGGGATGCTGCTGGAAGCAGCCTGCTGGATTCCTGATCTGATTAAGAACAGCTTTCAGATATCCTTTCCTGGCCAGATGGCAGCACAGGGTTTGGTGGTGATAGGAGTCCCTTGAGACAGGGGGGGATAAAAAGATAAAGTAGAAGCATTTCTGCTGTGGCCTTGGTGCAAACTGGCTTTTAGAGGAAACTGCTGCAGTAAGTGCCCCTCTCAGGCTGAGATCTTCAAATTTGTGTCTGTTGGGCTGGATCAGCCTCAGCTTCAGGATAGGGGAAGTTCCTTCTGTCCTGCTTGCTTGGATAATAAAACTCAGGAGCTCTGGCAGCTCTACTGGTGTGTTTTGACTTACAGGTAGTTTGGGCTGGAGTTGGTGATGGAGAGAATGGTCCTGAGCTTCCCTCTGTGCCTGTCCCTCTGTTCCTGTCCTGTCCCAATACTGACACCTGCCCAGACCTTTTGTTTTCTCCTCACCTGGCACGGGTGGAGCTCCCAGCTCGGAATATTCAGGTGGGCTGGGGCCATCCTCATTGGAGGACTCCTGCATGCCTTGTGCACTGACCCAGCTCTGCCTTGGGCTCTCTGCAGCTGGTTTAGGAAGAAACATGCTCAGGCAGAGGCGCTGGTGCCCATCCCTCCCAGCCCTGAGACAAAGGACAGGTGGAGGAGCATGACGGCGGTGCCTTACCTGGAGGATCTGCATGGCTACAATGAGGAAGAGGATGATGACTTGTATGACATTGAAGATGATATCATCTACACTCAGGACTTCACAGTACCAGGTAGGGGAGAAGTGGTTGTGGGGGATTTTTTGGGGGTTTGAAGCTTTTTTAAGAAAGGCCTTGAGGTCTGAATGATCCTTTCAGCAGAGGAGATTTTTGGCTGTAGAATGGTGTGAGTGAGCCATGATGCTCCAGATTCCTCAGTCCTTGATTTGATGAACCAGGATGCCCATCCCAGTGTTACCCCTGTGCCAGCTTCCTCCCATCTCCCAGGAACAGCTGCTGCTGGACTCTGCTGTTCAGCACAGTTAATTCTTTGGGCAAATTTTGCTAGAATGAGTTATTTGTGAACAGAGCCCTGGAATGACTCTGCCTTCAGGGTATGTGGCACACCTGGGGGATCCCCTGGTGCCAGCCTGGTCCTTGCCTTCCCCAGCTCCATGTCCATCCCAGCTGAGCAGGGTGAGCCCCATGCAGGCAGGTGTCTGAGGTTAAGGATCACACTGGGAGCACTGACACCAGGAATTTCACCCTCCTCATACAAACAGCAGCGTTTAAACCCAAATCAGAGCTGTCATGGTGGGTGACAGGCAAATCTTCCATGTTCTCTATGTAACTTTTGCTGTTTCAGAGGGATTAGAGACCTAAAGGATGAGAGGGGCTGCTGAGGTGGGATGTGCAGTGTTTGTGGTGGGCAGGAATCCCCTCAACACTGGGAACACACTCGTGGGAGGAGCAGGGTGAGGAGGGTCCCAGCACAGACCCTCGGTGGGTTTATGAGGCACTGCAGAGGTGGGGGCAGCTGCAGGGGGAATAAATGTGAATTTTTCCACCAAAGTCTTCCTGCAGCATCCCTTTGAACCTGCCCTGTGCTGCATTTCTAGCAGTGATCCCATATTAAAATATAAATGAAAAGCCCCCGTGTACATGGGGGATCAGTTCAGCTGTGGCTCTGCTGGGCAGCCAGAGCAGGAGCGTGAGTGACTCATGGCTGGGGGTGGGTGTTGGGTTTGAGGGGGGGGTGGGAAGAGGAAACCTCATTAAATCCTGTGTTCTTCAGAGGAAGAAGGGGCTTTGAGGAAGTGCTTTCATTTTTAAAGGGTTATTTAAAGATTCATGCAGCTCTGTGGGGAGATGTAAATGTTCCAAGCCCTTGGTTCAATCGGTGTTAAACATCCCATCCAGGGAAGTGCTAGGAGAGGATGGAGGAGAGGATGGCTGTGGCCTGGAGGCAGAATCATCTCCCCATTCTGTGCAGTGAAGGGATGTGGTCATCCTGGTCTTGCTTGGTGCTTTTGTGCTGCCTCAGGTCTAGAGGCTGAGCTCTGCTCTTTCCTGTCCTACATTAACCCCTCCTCTGCTGCAGCCCCATCCTGCAGCACCTGCTCCTCCTGGGTTTTTCAGTCTGAGGCTGCAAAATACAGCCAGGACTGGAGCTTCTGAGCCAAGCCTGGTGCTCAGGAAGCTGCATTCCTGGCTGCTCACGGTGCCTGTGTGCTCAGTCTGACAAACAGCGATTCAAAGCCTCTTTGCGGTGTTTTTTGAAACCTTTTTTGGTGCCTGAATGAGCTGGATGCGGAGCCATTAAGAATGTGAGGGGTGGCAGAGACGAGCAGGGATGAGCAGCCACGTTGCTGGTTCCTGTCTCAGCTCTCCCTTTATTTATATTATTTTTAGCCCTGCTCGTGGTGAGGGTGAGGTGGGCAGGAGCTGCTCGGGCAGACACAGCGCTGGGTCAGCGGTTCCGCGGGGGCAGCAGTTGCCAAGACTTCAGCCCGTGCTGAATTTTTATTTTCATTAATTTGAACGTCAGCAACTGTCATTGGTGAAGGAGGTAAAATTAGCTCACGATTCACCTCCCTCCTTGATATCCATAATAGACTCCCGGGACTGTGCTTTTGAAGCAGGGAAGGAGGGGAGGAGGGAAGAGTCACACAAAAGACAAGTGAGCTGTTTGGATAGATCCTTTTTCCCTCCCCAGTCAGAAATGTTAATTGACTTGGCCCGAGTTCAGCCGAGGGAGGGGAAGGAGAAGTGCTCAGCTTTGCTCTGAATGGGGTTGTTTGAGGCTCTGCAGTTGTGCTGGTGGGATGGAGGGATGGCATGAAAAACCTGGGGCTCTGGGGTGCTGCAGCCAGGTAGGGCAGGGCTGGGGCTGTGGCCTGACCCATGGGAGCCCCATACCTGGAGACTCTGGTCCCATGTTTCTCTTCTAGAACTTGGACTCCTGAGCCCTTTCCAGCATCACCCCCCAGAGGGGTCAGGCTCTGGAGGAATCCATAAGCAGGACCATGAGCTTTGTGCTCCTGAGCCTCCTGTTGTGCCAGTCACTGCCAGAGTGCCAGAGGCACTGGCACATGCCCTGGGGGGTGGCCAGAGAATGGCACCCCCATCACTGCAACCCCTTATGGTGAGAGGGGCTGGGCCAGGAGCTGTGCTGCTCTGGAGTGCCAGGCTGGGCACTGCAGGTGCCACCAGCTCCAGCAGTGCCAGGGTTGGGTGCCAGCAACCAGGAGCTGTCCCTGCTCAGTCAGTCCCTGTCTGTTGTTGTGGTAGGAGTGCTCAGGTAAGCAGCCCCAAGCCAGTGACTGGGAGCTGTGGCAACACTGGGAGCCACTGGGAGGGTACAGGGGGAGATCCAGGAGGAAATAATTGCATGTGTAACCCAGGATACACCCACCCCTCCCTCCCCATCTCTGGCAGTGGCAAGGTGGGACCCCCAGTGTGTTCCCCAGAGGAGCAGGAGCTCTCCCAGCAGCCCTGTGTTCCCCCCCAGGTGCCAGCAGTGGGGTGATGGTTGGCGCAAGCGGAGCTGACGTCCTGCCCAGCCTTGGCAGAGAAAGGATTGAGCATCCTTTAAAGAAAATTATACATAATCGTCTTACAGCCTTTGCTTCCACTCAAACCTCTGAGTCATAACTGAAGGGCCCTGGAGCGTGACGTTCCTGCTGGAAGGAAATTGCCTCGGCTGGATCCGGTGGGGGGGAGCCAGGGGCCTGACAAAGCCTCTCCTCAGCCTGTGCTGGGCTGGGGGCTGCGCCCTGTTCCTGGTGGGAGCACCCCGGGATGCAGCCACATCCCTCTGTCACCCCCCGAGTGAGGGGATGTGACCCAAACCCCGGCTGTGGCAGCAGGAGATGCCTCTGGAAATGGCTCTTCACCTGCTCTGCTGAGTCACACAGAGCTGAGGAGGGAGAAGGGCTGATGACACCCATGGGGTGTTCCCTCAGGGGACAGTGACACAGCTGAACCCCAGCCCTGCCAGGAGAGGCTGCACTGCCCCATTCTGCAAACACACCCAGCCCCTGGGTACCCCCAGGTTGGTACCTGGGGCTGGGACCTGCAGAGAAGGCAGGAGGAAGAGGGGTGACCTCATCCTCTACTGCCCCTCTGCTCCCCAGAGGAGCTGGGCTGCTGCCTGAGGTGTGGGGCAGGGCACACAGTCTGGGGAGGAGGGAACACTGTGTCTGTGCTGGGGGAACGGGGACCAAACCAGTCCTCAAGGGAGGTGCAGTCTCAGGCTCCCAGCTGTAGGAGCATCGGGGGTAGGATGGTTGGGATGGACGGAGATGAGAGATCTCTGCAGCCAGGTCTGGAACTTGGGGTTTATTGCAAAGGGCCAAGTGCAGGGCCCTGCTGGGAGCTGCCAGGCACAGCTCAGAGCAGGACTGAGAGAAGAGAGGGGGAGAGAGGATGAGAGGGTCAGAGAGTAAAAGCATAAGAGAGTAAAAGGGGTAAAAGTGTAAAAAGAGTGTAAAGAAGGCGTAAGAGGAGTAAAAAGGGTAAGAGAGTAAAAAGGGATAAGAGAGTGAGGTTCCCATTACAATACAATGAATCTTCTTCTGTGTTGAATATTCTCATTCTCACTAACCAATCTAATACAATATACAAATTCTATAGCATTTACATACAGCCTATAAGAATCATTACATTATCATACTGTGTTACATTTTAAACCCTAAAAACTCCTCTTTGGGCCCCTTCTGCCAAGCTGCAGGGTCTGCTCTGACCCTTGGGCCTGTCTGCAAGCAGAGGGTGTTGTTCCATCAAAAGGGGATCACCTTCACTGGCCACACCATTGTTTTCCAGTTGTTCAGTAACTGAGGGATCTCAAAGCTTGCTTTCATTTCAATCTCACTTATAGTTTCCATATTCTCAAAATCTTTTGCCAGGCAATCATATTTATAAGGCTTTCCTGTTTCATCTTCCCCAACACCCGGCTTTGCACATCCCAGGTTGGGGATCCCTCACAGGTGCAGGAGCAGGAGCAGGATCCAGGAAGGGTCTGCTGCCCCCTGACTGTGGCCGTTCCCTTGCAGGACAGGTGCCTGAGGAGGAGGAGGCCGGGCAGAACGGGCAGAGCCGCGGCAGGGGGCTGCCCAAGGCCGTGTGCATGAACGGGACGGAGCCGGGGCAGCTGAGCGCCAGGGCCAAGGGCGAGCGCCGCGCCAGCGCCTCCTCCAACCCCTCCCGCAAGGCCTGCTCTGCCAGCAGCAAGATCCGCAAGCTCTCCACCTGCAAGCAGCAGTGAGCTCTGCCCAGGTACTGCTGGGGCACTCTGGGGTCAGCCTGAGGGAGCTGGGGGACATCTGAGCCTGCCCCAGCCGTGGGCAGCGGGAGGGAGTTGAGGGTGGATTCTGAAAGGAATCCTGAGTGTCCTGAGGGCTTGGATCTCCTGTGGTGCTGGGGGTCCAGAGCCCAGGGGAGACCCTCTCCATGCCCTGCTGTGCCCACCTGGCTCTGCTCTACTCTGCCCTGTCATGTGAGAGGTGCTGTCGTGATCTCTCTGCCCTCCTGGGCTGTGGCTAAGCTGTGCCATGCCACCCCCTTTCCCTGGCACCTCTGCCCTGCTCCCAGCCTCACCACCGCCCACCTGGACTTGGGGAGCACAGAGGGATGCTGAGTCCCTTTTCTTTAGCACCAGGGCCCCTCTGCCCTGTCCCCAGCCTCACCACCACCCACCTGGACTTGGGGAGCACAGAGGGATGCTGAGCCCCAGGGTGTCTCCATGGGACCTGGCCCTGTCACCCATGCCCAAGCCACTTCCAGGGGAAGCTGAGCCCTCTCCCTGCTTTCCCCCCCTCCTTCCTGCTCCCTCCTCCCCAGCTCCCAGCCCTGTCCCCTCCTTCCCACCCCTCATTCATAACGGAGCCAGCAGTGACTCATGTTCAGCCTCATCCGCCCCCGGCCTCATGCTCGTCACGGCGCTGCTGGGGCTGAGCTCTGTTATCTCCTGGATCACGACCAGCTTTGTGGTGTGAAAAAAGCCCAAAATAAAAGCCGGATCCTCCCCCTGCAGCTGTCAGAGGCCCGTGGCAGCTCCATCTTTAATTCATGGGGGCAGTGAGTCACCTGCGGGGAGTCAGTGCAGCCTGAGCCTGGCATGGGGCTCCCCAGGACTGCTGCTGCTCCTGCCCCTTCCTGCTCAGCTGCTGCCCGAGCCTGGCTGGGTCACTCCCCCACCCTTAGCCTAGAAACCTTTTGAAGGAAGGGAATGCTCCTCTCCTTGGCATAAATGACATTCCTTGGCACCGATTTCTCCTCAGGGGTTTTGCTTCGGGCAGGTCTGGGCTCACCTGGCTGAGGGACTCCCTAAAACCATCCAGGGACAGCACAGGGATCCCAAGCTCCCATCCCAGGGTGCCAGAGGGAGTCCCAGGACAGGGTGCAGGGCAGGAGCACAGCCAGCACCCCAAACTGAGCAGCCCCTTCCATCCCTAACTCCCTTCTCTCTGTTCTCCCAACAGCATCCCTGGGCCCGGGCCAGCCTGTGTCCCCCTCCTTGCCCCAGCTCTGCCTCTCTCCTGGGACTGGACTGTGCTTGCAATCCAAAAGGAAACCAGAAGAAACCAACCAAGGAGCTCCCCCTTCCTCCCCTCCCCGCACCCCCTGCTCCGGCCAGCGCCAGGACACAAAGCTGCAGTGGCCACACCCTCCTCCCCATCGGACACCTGGGAGTTGAACTCTGCGGCTGCCAGGACGCTGCCCCCTTCCCCCATCACTCTTTGCCAATCAAGACACTGGTTCTGTTTTTAATTTTGCGATGGGAAGGGTGGGATGAGGGGTCAAGGGGCCCCCTGGCCGTGTAGAGTCGTGCAAAGCCATTGCCGTGCACTTTATGTTTTAGACTACTGTTATATATTATATATTTTCCTCTCTCTCTTTTTTTTTTGTTTTATTTTTTTTTGTTTGTTTGTTTTTTCGTTTTGTTTATATTTGCGGTATATTTAGAGATTCCTACACATCGTGATGTGTTAAAATAAACCAGATGAGGAAAAAAAACAAGAAAAAAAAAAAACAAAAAAACAGGTATTAAAACAAAGCAGAACTCTATTACACCTGCATGCTGCACGGGGGCTCGGAGGGGCTCAGAAGGGAGCAGGGCCCAGGAAGGGCTCAGAGCTTGGGAGGAATTTGGGCTCCAAAGGGATCAGGGTGGTCGCAGCCACTTGGGGTTTTTTTCTGCTTTTTTTTTTTTCTTCCCCTTTTTTTTTTTTTTCCTTTTTTAAAGAAAAATAAAGTAAAAACAGCAGGTGGGTTTCATGTCCTTCCTCCTGCAGCAGGTGGGGTCAGGGCTATGACCAGCCCCTCCTCCTCCTCCTTTTCCTTTTGGAAGGGCACAGCCCCCCAGGCAAACCCTGCACTCATGGGGCAATGCCAGGCCTGGAGCCCCCCCTGCCCCCACCATCCCACCCCCAGAAGGTAAGAAAAGAGCTCAGAGATGTCACAGTTGGTTTTGGTTTTTCTCCTTTGTTTATAGACTTAAAAACGCAGAGGTGATGGAGGGAGAGCTTTGGGCAGAGCCTGCACAGAGGGAAGGGGCAACCCGGCCTCTACTCGCATGCAATGGGGGTTTGGGGGGGCCCTGCCTGTCCCCCCCCCCGCTGCCGAGTCCCAGGTGCCACAGCCAGGGCTGGGCTGGGGCAGTTTCTTTTTTTCTCTTTTTTTTTTTTTTCCACCCATCCTTTGAAACACAAATAAAAACCCAATAAAAAGTGAACACCCCTCCCCGCCCTGCCTCCCCCACGGAGCAGCAGCCGCCTCTGTAAAAATCAATAAATATCCTTGAGCCCCCACTGAGCTCCTGGGGGGCACTGGGGGTCACCCACAGCCCGTGCTGGGGATGCCCCTCTGCTCTCACCCTGTCCCCTGGGCCGGGGGGCAGCACCAGGGGCAGCACCGGGCACCCTCACCCCTCCGGGGGGTATTTTTGGGGTCCCTGGGGCTGATCCTTCCCCCCCAGCCCTTGGGCTGCCACTCTGGGAGCCCCCCAGGAGGAGTTTGAGCCCCTTTAGAATCCCCCTGCTTCCAGTTTAGATCCCAGGCTCCCTGCAGACCTTGTGGGGAGAGGGTTTGGGATTGAGGAGGTGACTGCCCCTCCCCAAACCGCCCCCTGGCCAGGGTGGCACCACTGGGGACACCCAGCTCCGGCCCCTTCCTGGCGGGGACATTCCCGGCCGGATGAGAGGCTTATTGCTTGTAAAACCTCGGAGAGAGGGGAGAGCCAAGGTGCTCCGGGGGCTTCAGCAAAGTCCCTCAGCGCTGACCCCCGGGGCTTCTCCACCGTGCCCCGACCCCCGGGGCTCCCCCAGCCCAGGCCCTCGCTCCCGGGAGCCGGGGGGCTCGGCCACCCCACGCTACCGGACCCCCGTGCTGAGGTTACAGCCAGGGGTCCCCACGAGCCCTCCTGGCCTGGGCCGGGACCCCCTTCCCGCACCCGGTGCCGGCAGCAGGAGGGGATGAAGCCCTGAACCCTGTGCCGGGGTCTCTCCCCCTCATGCTGGGCCTAGACCGTGCTGTGGTCGGGGGAGGCATCACTGGCAGCCACGGCCACCGCGCACTCGGGGGTCTCTCTCTCGGCCGCTTTCCTCAGGTGTCCGTAGAGCCGCTCCTCCAGGCCGCCCGCGATCTTGTCCATCAGCTCCGAGCCGGAGCCCAGCCCCAAGCACCTGCCGGGCCCGGGGCAGTCATCGTCCTCAGGGGGCTCAGAGCCAGCCTTGGGCTCGGGGGCCGCCTCTCCGGGCTCCTCCACGATCACCTGGATCTCGGGGTCAGGCAGCGCCGGGGCAGGGGGGACCCCATTGGACGCCTCCGCCGCCTCCTCGTCGCCGGCGCTGACGATGCGGGGCAGGGGGCTGTGGAACCGCGAGTCCAGCGGGTAGTTGGCGCTGTCGCCGCGGCGCAGGGGCGTCCGGTGCCGCTCCAGCGCCGGGTACCGCACGCCGGGGTCGCTGAACTGCTTCGTGTGCTGCCACTGCTTGCGCAGGTGGGTGCGGGAGCGGTGCTTGCCCCGCAGCGGGGACTCGTCGAACTGGGGGTCGTGGCGCACGAAGGCGTTGAACAGCGCGTCCGTCTTCTCGTCGATGCTGTAGTCCCGCCGGGGCAACCCCTCCCGGCCCGGGAACATCTGCCCGTATGGAGACCAGGCCAGGGGGCTGTGGGGACGGAGGTGTCCCCCTCCACCCGCTGCGCCCAGGGTGGTGCTCCCCACCTCCTCCTCTTCCTCATCTTCCTCCTCCTCCTCCGGCTCCCGGCCCTCAAAGCTCTCGAAGATGGTTCCTTTCCGCCCGGCGCTGGTGAAGCAAATGCGCTTCTCGGAGGCTGTCTGGTCCTTGGGGGGGCCCTCCTCGCCCCCCCGGCTGGGCGCCTCGATGGAGGCGTAGCCGCTGTCCATCTGCAGCAGCTTGCGTGTGCCGGGCTCCGACTCCTCCGCCTTGGGCCGACCCCAGAACTTCTCCTCGGGGCCTTCGGGCTCATCCAGGGTAGGGGAAGGGCAGGGGGGCACGCCGCTGGTGGAGGACACGCTGTCCCCTCCGTCGCTGCGCACCGAGTCCTGGTCGTTGCTGCGCTCGGAGGCCGCGTACAGCTCCAGCGAGGCGCGCAGGCTCCAGATGTCGTGGTAGGCGCTGGGCTGCTCGGGCACGCTGGGCTCGCCGGGGCTGCCCGCGCCCCCCTCGCCTGGCTCTAGCCTGCGGGCAGCACCCCGGTGTCACGTCAGGGACAGACCCCGCAGGTACCAGGCAGGGATGTGCCAGCCCAGCCCCTGCAGGCTCCACAGCAGCGCCATGGTGCCACCCGCTCCTCCATGCTGTTGCCACCACCGAGCCCATGCCCCAACCCAACCTCCCCATCACCAGCGCCCCCCAGACCCCTCGCCCCAGACCCCTCACCCCACCAGAGCCGCAGAGGTGGGAGCACCCCATGCCCAGGGCAGCGCGGGGTCCCTCGGTGCCTTCCCGGTGCCCGGCTCACCCGTCCCCGTCCCCTCTTATCTACTGAAAAATACCTGCCGAGAGAGGGTGGGGGGCTGGCGGGGGAGGGCAGGAAGGGGCCCCCCGCGGGGTGGAAGGACACGTCGTCCGTGTGGGCAATGTACTGGATGATGTCGGTCTGGTGCGGGTCCCGGTCCTCCTGGTCCATGCTCTCGCTGGCCGCCCGCTGCCTCTGAAACTGCCGACGCTTGGGGGATCCTGGGGGGCGCAGGGCAGGGCTGGGGGGCACAACCCAAGCGGCAGCAGCAGCCCCCCCACCCACACGTGTCCCCCCACCCTGCACAGCTCCCCCGCTGACCCCCACCTCTGGTGTCCAGGCTGGACGCCCGCTGGGTGCTCTCCAGCTTCCACTTCTTGATCCTGAAGTAGGGGCTGGCCCCGTCCAGGCTGGCGTGGCGGCGCAGGCGGGTGAAGAACTGCAGGACGGTGCCCTGGGGGGGGGTCGGAGGGGGCTCCCCGGGGCCAGCACTGCCTCCCCCAGCCGCCTTCCCGCTCCTGGGCGCTGCTGTGAACTGGGGGGCCGGGGGGGCCGTGAGTGCCCGCTCGGACCCAAGCCTGCCTCCCCAGCCCCCCCGCATCCCGCTCGGCTCCTTTGTCAGAGCTGGGCTGCAGCAGATGCACGAATGTCCCCCGGGGCAGGGACCAGAGCCTGTTTCTAGCTGGATGCCCACGTCTCTTCCTGAGCCCTGGCACGGAGCGAGGGGGCAGGGATGGGATGCGGGGGAGCAGGGAGGGAGCAGGACTGGACCCTTGGGAGCCCCTTCCCCTGCCCAGTCCCGGCCCAGCACTCACCGAAGGCCCCTCCCCGGAGTCGGAGGAGGCGGACGGGCTGGCCTCTGTGAAGCTGGTGTCCACGGTGGAGTTGTAGGTGTCCCCGGGCAGGGCAGAGCTGGGGCCCACTGCATGGCTGGGGAGCACTGGCCGGGGCAGGGCCCCTGCAGGAGGCTGGAAAGCAGAGCACGCTCAGGGGGTCTGCACCAGGCTGGGGACAAGGAGGGGCCCCACACCCCAGCACCTCCTGGCTCAATTCCAGCAATGCCCTGAGACTCCCACCCTGGGCCCAGCGGTGCCTCCCTGGGGTGCTGCAGGATGCCTGGATGTCCCATGTGTCCCTCGGGCACTGAGGGCTCACCTGGAAGATGGCGAGACCTGGCTTGGGCGGGGGCAGGCGGGGGGTCATGGCCAGGCTGTTCTCGCTGGACTCACACTCATGGATGGTGACAATCTTGAGGGCAGGCGGCGGCAGGTGCAGGTGAGTCAGGCGGGCGTTCTTCAGGTGGTGGAAATCCCCCTCTGTCAGTGTGTACCTGTGGGACAGCTGGGTCAGGAGGGGCAGCCCCAACTCCCTGTCCCCTCCTCAGCCCAGAGCTTCACCTCCTCCCCTTCTCCTGGGTCTTCTTGCCCTGGTCAAAGAGCGCAGCCTCGTTGAAGGAGACGCGCCGGGCAGTGGAGGAGCTGGAGGACAGGAACCTCTCACTCTCTGCATCCCGGTAGCTGGAGGACGACAGGCACTCAGGGTCCTCCGCTTTGCCAGTGATATCTGCAGAGAAGGGGGTCAGCAACCAGCTCCCCCCCGCCGTGGTGTTCCCCAGCTGAGGCTTGGCAAACTTGTTGCACTCATGGCCTCAAAGCCAGCCCGGAATTCCCTGCTCCCAACTGCCAGGGATGGACAATGGAGGGCACAAGGGGTGTGTGGTGGTCGCTGCCCACCTTGGGAGGGGAGGGCCCAGGAGCTGCCTCACTCCCCTCCCCAGAACTCGGGATGCAACTGGGGGGGATCAGCACTCGTGTCACTCACCCTGCGCCTGCTGCGAGTCATCCAGGTAAGTGGTGTTGGTTTTCTCGGGATCATCACTGGCTCTGCAGGGGGAGGAGGGTCAGAGGTGCCCGGGCCAGTCCCCCCGACCCTCCGTGCGGTGCCACACACCCCGGGGACAGCGGCGTGGTCACCCCTCGCCCACCTGGAGTGCCGGCGATCGGCCTCGCAGCAGCGGCGGCAGATGATCAGGATGCCCGAGAGCAGCACCAGGGTGCCCCCGATGAAGATGGAGAGCAGGGCGAGGAGCAGCACGTACCCATCCTGAGGGGACACCTCGCCGGGCACCGCCTGCCCGGGGCCGAGGGGCTGAGCCGCGGTTGGGGGGCCCTGGCCCAGCCCGAACCTGCCCCCGCCGCGCTGACGCCAGCGCTGCCCCCGGAGCCGCCGCCCCCCGCCGCCCCCGGGCCCTGCCTGCACCACGGCAACGGCAACCGGGGAGGCTGAGCCGCCCCAGCCCCCGCGCCGAGTGGGAGAGGGAACGGGCTTGGGGATGGGGATGGGGATGGGGACGGGGAGAGGACCCCCAAGCCTGCCCCACCCGGGGGAGAGGGGCTGATCCGGCAGCAGCGCCCAAGCCCTCGGACCCCCAGCACGCAGAGCATCCCAGCAGGGCACAGGGCACTGGGAACTGTCACCCACTGCCAGCGCTGGCAGAGCAGGGGGTGACAGCGGGGCCCCCACCCGAGCGAAGGCGCCAGCCCCACGGAAGCCACGAGAA
>VZSJ01004263.1:626074-652712 GCA_013398405.1 Pheucticus melanocephalus | reverse complement strand
CGGCCTCGTACAGGAGGCTCCCGGGGCTCCGCAGACGGCCGTGTTGCCGCGCCGCGCTGCGCTGCGGCCGGGCTCCGGCCTGTCCCTAAGTGGGGCGCAGGCCGGGGGCCTGTGCTCCGTAGCGCTTGTTGGGGGGTGCCGGGCAGCAGGGGGCGGCCCCGGAAGTGAGGTTTAAGTGTCTTTACTTCCACCTGCCTCCAAGTCTCCTGTGGACTGTTTTATCAGATTCTTTACTCTCATCTTCTTCTGAAAGAGCTCCTTCTTATCCACGAGCTCCTGGATCTGCATCTCCACTGCTTGCAGCTCATTCTCAAGGGACACCAGCATCTCTTCTAGCACTGCAGGGGGAAGCAAGGAGAAGGCACAATAGAACCACAGCCATGTGCTGATGCCACTTTTAATTGTTTTAATTGTACTCCAGCCAATGATCAAGCTGTTAATAGAAAGCCTTTATTTAGATGTGAGAAGCAACATTACCCTAGCAAGCTTAACTCCTCTGGAGTTGTAAACAGGGCCATTAGCAACAAGCTGTGTTCATGCACCACGATCTCCCTCCTCCACAGAAGAAGAGTATGTGCTGAGCAACAGGGTTTGGATGTAGAGGGAAAATGTTTTATCCATCCTTCACACGTGAAAGAAGTGAAGCAAATGCTCCCCAAAAGCGTGGGTCACACACGTGACTCTTTGGTAGGAATTGCCTCTTTCCATCCCAACATGATGTGTACGAATTGCAGATTGTGTTCTAGAATCCAGTCCCTGGAGTCTAAAAGAACAATTAACACATACACTTGCATGCCAAGCATGTACTCCAGAGCCAGGTCAGAAAAGCATCAGAAGGAATTGCTTCCTCCCCCACACCCACAAAACCCAAGAGATTTTGGCCATCCAGAGCAGATATGGTAATGTAGTTATGGAAACAAAAATGTGTGACATGGAAAAAATATCTTCATTTCTAATAGCACAAAATGGTGACAGGTGTCTTCCTAAATGCCCACTGCTGCTCAGCAGAAAACAGTAAAGAATATCTCAAAATCTGAAACACATTTTAAAAATATTGAAAACCAAGTAATTTCCTTGACAAACTTGATTTTCATCCTACAATAGCTTGGGTTGGAAGGTACCTTAAACCTCATCTCATTCCAACTCCCCTGCCACTGGAGCAGGTTGCTCAGAGCCCCATCCAACCATGCCTTGAACAGTTCCAGGGATGGGGTATTTTGGTTTAGTTTCACCTAAGAAATAAAAAGCTATCCAGTACAAGAATTTTTTTCTTCAAATCTTAAATATAATAGCAGAGATCACACAAAATATTTTATGTATACATTCAATTAATGTAAATGACAATCAGCAACATGATGTGTTTGTGTCTTGTTAGCTAAATGAACATATGGAATATAAATTATGGATTACCTACAACAGCTCTCATCTTTGGAGATTAAAGAATGTTATCTTTAGGAGATCTTATTTAACCAAGCAGCTGTCACTAAAAAGAAAATGAAATAAATATATTTTTAAATATATTTTTTAAGTAAACCTTCTGAACTTTAGAAGAAATTGACTGCAGAAGATTCTTCATTACCAGAGCTGTGGCTGTAACATTTTAAGCACTGGTTAATTTAATTTGCCCATATAAAGAAGCTCCACTAGGTGACAACTGCTTTTTCCCTTCTGCAAAATGGATAAACCAATTCCCAAGGCTACAGCTCACCAGGCTTCTAAATGAACCCAAGTGAAGTTTAACCAAGTCATACATTTCCTGCAAGAGGAATGCTCTAAGGTAGACCAGTCACTCACCAAGTGCCCATGGCCAAGTTTGATCTCTTCAAAGCTTATTTTACAGAAAAGCCTGCACACATTCTATTGTGCCCCTTAGAAAGGCAGCCACCATAACACCGAGAGGATCTGTTAGGAGGAAGTGAAAATGCTGCTTGGTTCAGAGAAGGGGATCAATTTTTAATAATCATCAGTAAAATTAACATTGAATTGAATTTATTGGGTCATTATTTGAACAATAGTTTTTGTCACATTGTACCTTAATAATATCAAACTCAAGAAATTGATATTTTCTGTTACTGCATCCTGAACTATTTATTACATAGATGGAACCAAAGTCCAATGGAAGGTGAAAGGGAATAAATTCAGCATTACAATAAATACTGGGGAAAAAATTCCTCACTACCAGCTGATTCCACCATAACAAGCATCTTCCCCGCTCCGATAAATAGAGGAGGAAATACATAATAAAAATGCTGTGTGAATAAAACACTTCCACATCACCCAAGGCCAGAGCCAGACGCCTCTTAATCACCTCCAGGGGCGGCGACTCCCCCACCTCCTGGGTAACCTGCTCCAGTGTGCGAATATTCACAGGCGGACGGTGTGAATGGCATACAAACATACACAGTGAGCGTGTACAGTGCGATATCCCCTGCGTCCCTCAGCCGCACGCCAGCCGCGGGCACGGCGCTTGCCGGGCTGGAAGCCCCTGCTCGGGGGGGCTGCAGGACGGGGCGGGATGGACGGACGGGCAGGGAAACCCCCCGCTCGGCAGGTGCAGGACGGAGCGGGATGGATGGACCGAGGCCACCAGGGCGAGCAGGAACGGCGCCTCGCAGCCGTGTCCTCCCGTGCGTTGGGCTCAGCCGTGGCTCGGGCCGACAGCTCCCACAGCTGCCCCGAAAGCTGGTGCCGGCCGCGCTCCCGCATCCTTTAGCTTTTATCCCTTAGCTTTTATCCCTGATCCCTGATCCCCCGCGGCCCCGCTCCCAGCTGCGCCGCGCGCCGGCCCCGCCCTTTCCGCTGCGCACTCTCAGCCACTGGCGCACGGGGCCCGGCGCGAGCTCCGCCCCTCCGCCAATCAGCGCCGGCAACGGGCTGTGGGCGGGGCGGCGCGCCCGCGCGGCCGTACAAGGCGGCTGCTGATTGGCGGCCGGCGCGACCAATGGGCGGGCGGCTCTCATGCGGCGGGGTGCGTGTTTCCGGAAGACGTGGCCGCCGCCGCCGGTGCCGCTCCCGCCCGTGCCGCTCCCGGAGCCGCTCCCGGAGCCGCCGTCACCATGATCTCCCTGTCCGACACGCAGAGTAAGCGCTGCCGCCGCTCCCGCCCGGGAAGCGCGGAGGGGCCGCCCGCTGGGGGCGGCGGGGGCCGGGGGTTCCCAGGGCCGCCGGGCCCGCAGCCTTTGTCCGCGGCGGGGCCTCCCGGGAGCGGCCGGGCACGGTCCGGCCGCTGGACACAGCGGGAGCGGGCAGGGGCGGGGGAGCTCTCATGGCCCCATCTCCGCAGTGGAAGGCGCGGCGGCGGCCCCGGTGCGGCGGGAGCGGCGGCAGGCGGGGAGCACGGACGGGAAGGGGAACGAGAGCTGCAGGGCAGTGCTCGGCGGGACCCCGGCCTTGGGAGAGCTCTGCCACCACGGCCGGCGTGTGTCCGGGGCTGCGAGTGTTCGGTGTGCCGTGCTGCGGTGCGGAGGGGCTGGAAGGGACCCTAAAGATCATCTCAGCCATGGCAGGGACACCTTGCACTGCCCCGGGCTGCTCAGGGCCCGTCCAGCCATGCCTGGAGAGCTCCCAGGGATCAGGGGCAGCCACAGCTGCTCTGGACACCCTGTGCCAGTGCCTGGCGAGCGTTACAGGAGAACATTTCTTCCTGTTAGCTAGCCTGGGTTTGTTGGGGTTTGTTAGGTTTGTTTGGCTGAGCACTGCGAGAGAATGAATGAAAGCTGGACGATAAACAAAGTAACACTCAGCTACACTCTTCCCGTGTGCCTCCCTCTGGACGGCAGTGGTCTAGAACCACTTAATTACCTAAATAGTAAATAGCTTTGCTGTGCTGCTCTTGCTGGGACCACATCAAACGTCTGCAGGCAATGCTGAGGGGGCTTCAAAGTGAGGCCGAGACACTGAAGTGGAAAAAAGCAAAAATACTTGTGTGTAGCCATGGTTTTGTTTCTACCCAAGTGCTTGGAAATAGAGATCAAAGAAATGAAAGTAAAGAAGTTCCTAAGTGTGTCTTTAGTCAGGAGCACCAGTGGTGTCCGGGGTGCTCTGGAGTGTGTCCAGGAGCTCAGGAGCCATCCTGCCCCCTGCTCTGCCCCAGGGCACACCTGCAGGGCTGGGTGCACTGCTGGGCTCCCACTACAGCAGGGACAGGGAGCTGCTGGAAGGGGTCACGGGTTTGATGAGGGCTCTGGAGCATCAGTAAGGAGAAAGAACTGGGAGCTGGGCCTGTTTATTCCAGAGAAGACAGAGGGGATCCCATCAATGCTTGTCAATACCTCAAATGGGTGCCAAGAGGATGGTGCCAGACATGTCAGGGGTGCCAGTGACAGAACAAGGAGCAATGGCCATGAAGTGAATGAAGCACAAGGAGTTCAGCCCTGGCTATGAGGTGAAGCACATGGAGTTTAATCTCAACGTGAGGTAGCACTTCCTTGCACTGAAGGTGGCAGAGCCCTGGAACAGCTGCCCAGGGAGGGGTTGGATCTCCCTCTCTGCAGCCATCCCAGACCCACCTGGACACATTCCTTTGTCACCTGTTGCAGGTGGCCTTGCCTTGGCAGGGGGGTTGGGCTGGGTGATCTCCAGAGGATCCTTCCAGCCCTAACCATTGGGATTTCCTGATAACAGCTTAAGCTGCAGGGTAAAGGACAGTGACAGGCCTGTGTTTTTAATGACCATCTCATGTATGGTGCATTTCTGGTATGATTGGCACAGAAGGAAATGAGTCTGCCTGATAAGCACCACAGCATCAGTTACGAAGGAGGGTGTGAAAAATCTAGAAAAAAGAAGTTAAAATAACTTTGATAGCAGGATACTGGAAATGGAGGTATTGGAGAGCCAGTTAAGGCCAAGGATGAAGACAGGCAGCAGAATTTAGCAGCATTCAGGGTCAATGATTTCTTGAGATACTCAGATATTGTGCTGTTACTGGGATGAGTACCAACTCTTGGGGTTAACTTTTAGGTTTCTGATTGATTAAACCCTTGTGGGCTTTGCTTTTGCTCTTAACTTCCTGTCTGGGGTACTGGGCAAAAAATTAAAAATCTCTTCAGAAGGAGACTCACTGTTTTTATTTTGCTTCGTTTCTCATGTGGGACCCTCAGCTATTTCCAGTGCTAAGACTGTTGGTTGTAACTGTCAGAGACAGGAGTACTAAATAAAACACTCTGACATTTAGTGGTTTTAAGGGTGGGGCTTTTTCAGTTTTTCTGAAATTCTGAAGATAGTTCATCAGATATTTTAAAATTCACTGCTGTCTGGAAAAATACAGAGTTAGCCATAGAGTCGCTGGTGGAATAATGTGATAAATACCTGGAGAGAACCACTGCTGATGTTTGGAAAGTTAATTCTAATTCATAATTTTAAGTAGCGCATTGAATGGCGTTTTAAACCACCAATAATTGCAAAAGAATTCACTTAGCTGTTCCCAAATTAAATGTTCAATACTAAAAAATACTGCTAGCAAAATAATAGTCATGCTAGCACACAATTCCATTTTATTTTGCCCTATATAATGCACTATAAAAGTCTGGGGATGTGCATTGTCTGCCCTAATCTTTCATAAGCAATGTATCTTAATTTTGAATCTTAAAATCTACTAAGCTGTTTTGACACAGTGCTGCAGTAGTCTTGCACAGCTTATGGAATTTCTGAAGAAACGGATGAAGATTTGCTCCCTTGTCTCAGGAAATCATAATTATCCAGGATAAATACAACCTGGCCAGTGTGTGTTTCTGCATTTCTAGGCACTGATATGTTGTATTTGACTAATGTGGGAAAGCTCTTCTGGCACAGGAGAAACCATTTTAAAATAGTTTGCTCCCTCTATAAATATTCATCGTTAGTTGTTGAAAGGATTTTCTACAAAATGCCAGCACTTTTCCTTCCTCTGAGAAGTGTAGTTAAATATATTTACAAATTCTGATCCAAATCAAGGCAGTAACGGAGATATCAGCACTGGAGGATAATAGTCCTGCACCATTCATCTTCTTCCAGCAGTTATTTTGGGATAATGAGAATAATGTTCCTTTCTCTTTTTCCCTTTTTCCTCCACTAACCAGAGCACCCGGGTGACTTGTCAATCAGAGCCCATTTTGGCAGATGTGCTTCCAAACCGGTTTGGGGTGGTTACAGAGGTGTCAGAGAGGGAATTGCAGCAGCTGCTGGGAGGTGGCTCTGCCTCCTCCCCACATCCACACCTTGAGCTGTGCCTGGGGAGGAGCAAATACTCACTTCCAGGACTGCTTATTTATCTTGCTGGCAGCTGGTAATTCCTCTGGAGTCCTGCCTCCAAGTGTTTTCCTTCCAGAATGCAGATTGTTTCTGCTCTTCTGAAGTAAAGAGTACTGGAGAAAAGGGCATTTGCAATTGTTACATTGCCTTCAGTCAGCAGATCCATTGAAAATACAATTTGCAATTCTGTTTTTCATTGTAAACGAGTACGGAGAGTGCCTGTAGTAAATTGATTGGATCGAGTTACTTAGTGCTTTTAATTGTGGGGTGTTAAAATGCTCACAGTGAAAGTTTAAAGTGGCAGGCTGTACCATAGAACTACAGCTCCAACAGCCTTGCTGAAAGCCAAGCCCTCAGAGAAGCCTGGGGAGTGGAATGTTGCTGTAACCAATCTGAGCTGTGTAGAAATTTATTTCCAATAACTACTTAGAAGTCCTGAAACAGGCATAATTATCCTCCTTTACTCCCAAGCTCATCAAGCAACAGCAAATGACCAACTACATCAACAGAGTGCAATTAAAATCCATGGAGGCAAATCTGGCCAACAGCAGCAGTGAGGACTGTCATCGTGGATTTTGTGGTTTTTGTTTGTTTCAGGACAGGCTATGCAAAACTACTTGGAACTTCAAAATACACATATATACAGGCATAGTATTGGAGTAGATTTTGCTAAGCTGTTTTTGTTTTGCAATTTACAAACCTGTAGGTTTCTATGTCTGGTCACAGTGAAAACAACAAATGTATGTGTTTGCAGCCCTGTTGCTGCTGCTCCTGGTTTTTCTCTCCCATTCATCTGTGTGAGAGTCAAAGAAAGGCTTTAGAGATTTAAAATTAAAAGCAGGATGTATTTCTAATAGCAGTCTCCAAGATACTATTGTGAAATGGTAGTTTTAATCCTAGCTTGACATTTGTTTCTCATACAAACCTTCCACCCTACTTTTGGCTTCCCAGTATTTCTTGAGTATCCTTTGCAGAACTCAAAGTTTATAGAACTGTTTAGACTGGAAAAAAACCTTTAAGAGCATTGAGTCCAGCTGTTAACCCAGCACTGGCCAGTCCATCATTTAAGCAAATAAATTAAGTACAAAAGGTATTTTTAAAAAAATCTGCAAATTACGTTAATAAAATGAAAAATTTCATAAAATGAAACTACTATATAGCACTAGAAGTCTAGAGATATTGTACCTATGTGTAATGTAAATCTACCATTTAATTAATAAAAATTAAATATGAAGTATGAAAATTATACTTGAGCAATAATCCCTCAATATTTAGTATCTCCCAGTTTTGTGAAAACTGGCAATTGTCTGGAGACCCAGGCTAGTGTTTGATAGCTGTCAGCACATGTGCAACTTGGAAAAATCCTGCAGGATTCATCCAAGTTCTGTTCCATCTAGGAAATACTGTGCAAGTCATGGGAGATGGAACATGGGGTTTTAGGAGCATGGAGAGGACCAGGGTATTTACATTACTATGGGAAAGATAGTGGGATAAGATCTGCAGATCCCAGAGTATTCTGAATTGAAAGAGAAGGATCACAAGGATCCAACCCTTCAGTGAATGACCCATATGGGAATCAAACATCGACCCTGGAGTTATTTGTACCATGTTCTGACCTAATCTGGAAAACTAAGTTTCATTATCAGACAATCCTTTAGTTTACCAACAATCCTGTTCTCCATACTAGCAATTAATCAAAAAGGATGTATGTCATACATATATATATATATCTACGTATGTATGTATGTATATGGTTACATTTAATTTCAGTGTCTAGTTCCAAACATGGCCTTTGTTGATAAACAGCTTCCAAAGATCTGTCTGTTGAAGTAATTGGGGTCTACAAGATTTATAATATTTGTACCCTCAAGGAAGTTTCTAAATTTAAAATGTCTTTAGATTGGATGTTTTAATTTTTTCCCCAGTTTTTATCTATTACTTTTTCTTGGTACCCTGTTTTGTTACATGCCTAAATTTGTTTCTTTTTCAGAGATTGGAATGGGACTAACAGGCTTTGGAGTGTTTTTCCTCTTCTTTGGAATGATACTCTTCTTTGACAAAGCTCTTTTGGCTATTGGAAATGTAAGTGACTTTTCTGCAGTGCTTAGAATCAAGTATGTGATCTATTAAAGACAAACTCAAAATAGAACAGCATGTTATCAGTTTGAGGCTGCATGACAAAGATTACTGTGGTGATCTGGTATAAAAGAGGAGTGCTCAGTGATAGGAGTGAATAATTTTTTCCTGCTTGAGGTTAGACCAGCTCACACTGATGTGAATATCACCGTGGGTCAGGCCTGTGGGATGTTGGTAGACAAGAAGCAGCTTGTTCCACAGTTGTGCTGCTGCAAATGTGAGTTTCTGTGGTCCTCTGAGATCACTGTCAATTAAACTATCTATTTGGATAAGAATCTTTAAGTACATGCTAGCAAATGTAGTTTAGCAGTGCTGTAGGAGGAAAGAAAGAAATATGAATTGCTGACACTTCTGGCTTTAGAAGAGCCAGACCTCTTTCATAAAAGAGAGATTCAGTATCTGCAGCTTTTACCAAATCAAAGTTGTTGCTCAAAGCAGCACAGAAAATAAATCCTAGTTCTGGTACAGGAAATTTCCAATCCAAATATCAAATGACAGGGTGTTTGCTGCATGTGCTAGTCTCTGTGCCTCTGCTGTTCTCAGCTGTGCCAGCCAAAGCACAGCCTGGCTGGGAGAGGTTCAGCCCCTCTTTTGCTGATGCCTCAAAGTCTGCAGCCAAACAGATCCGTTTCCTTCTCAAACACTGACATTCCCTGAAGAGAATTATAAAATTGTGTATCTGAATTTGGGTACATTAGTTGAAGCATTGTTATGAACCATCAGATCAAGTGTGCAGTGGGAGAGTGAAAAATGAAATAATGCTTATTTTTTCTTTTTCTAATGTAAGGTGGAAATACGAGATCCTGTTTAGGGAAAATGAGAACGTAGGTAGGAAGAGACAATGACAGGCTATGTGGTAACCAAAGATAATGCAAGAAAAGGTACTGTATCCTTGCAGGGAATTGTTTTTATCAAAAAAAAAGTTATATCAGAAAGGGCAGGAAGTTCTAAGAAACTGATTTATTAAATACCATCCAAAACTTAAACTTGAGTAAAACTTGAGATACTATTGCTTTCTGAGCAAAAAATGTTGCTGAAATAATTCTGAGTCCTGTAGCTGCAGGACACGAGAAATAGTTTTAACTAGTTGAGACTGGTGTGACAGTGTTCAGTCTATACTGGAACAAATAATAAACAATAAAAAGACTCTGCACAGTAAAAACCAGCTGTTCAGCTTTTTCCTTCTCTGGCTTTGCACTGTGAGTAGATCAGCAGAAGCTGTTGAAGGTGTCAGTGGCACAGAGCAGAGGTGCTGTTGTGTGTGGTGTCAGTTTTTAGGAACCTTTGCTATCAGTAGGACTGAGCTTCAGCACCACCTGTGGTAAAGATGTGACAGGGCAGATACAGCTGTTGTCAGCATATTCTCTGTCTGGGGTGTGTTTGGCAGAGACCACAAAGGATAGACCCTTTACTTCCAAGCAGCTGAGAGCTACAAGTGCTTTAAGATGGACTTTACAAAAGAAAATCTGTAGTAAATTCATTCTCACCAACTGTCTCATGGTATTAAAACAAGTTGTGCAAGAAAAGCAGTGTAATTTTATAATATATATATATATGTGTGTGATTACATCCTGTACTGGGAACATAATGAGTTGTTTTCTTTCTTTGGTTTGGTTTTGTCTTTTCTAGGTTTTATTTGTGGCTGGCTTGTCTTTTGTTATCGGTTTAGAAAGAACATTCAGATTCTTCTTTCAAAAACACAAAATGAAAGCAACGGGCTTCTTCCTGGGTGGTGTGCTCATAGTTCTCATTGGCTGGCCTTTAATAGGAATGATCCTGGAAATTTATGGGTTCTTCCTATTGTTCAGGTAAGTCTTGTTTGTAAACAACTTTGTGTTAGTTTATCTAGGAATAAAGGTGTTGTGTTGTGTTTGTGTTAGAGTTGACAAAGCAGCATCCTTTAAATGTTCCTTTTGGACAGATTTTATATGAAATTGTTTATTTACAAGTTGGTAAGTATTTTTCCAAGACTCAAATCTGCTAATGTTGGTGAGGCATTTACCAAAGTGACTTTGATAATGCTGATGTCTAGCCAAGGAATTGTAAAGCTTCAAAATGTGTGGGAGCCCAAATTGTTAGCAGTATGAAGTTTAAATATCTCCTCATGGAAAAGGGATACTTGGTCCTTATTTCAGTAGGGAATTTGTTCTTTTCTTTAACAAATGGGGCAAAATATTTAGTTAGAACCATCCTAGGTTTGTAACCTTAGCATTTCATCACTCTGGCATCCCAGGGAAAAGCTGTTTTCTGCCATATTTCATTACAGTTGTTCCTTGGAGTCAGAACTGCTTGTTTGGGTTAGCAGTATCTAGACTGAGTTAAGGAAAAATGGAAATTCTATTTTTTAACAGCAATCTTGAAACATGTTATAACTTTCACAATGTGTCATTTAAGTTCTTCATAAATGCAACTGTAATAGTGAAAGAATTTGACTTGTTACAACCTGCATAGATATCTATATTTTTATCTTTATTTCCATGGTTGAAGTTCTATGCTTCCCTACAGAACAAAGCAAAAAATATGCAAAAAAATAGAAAGGGAGGCTTGTGGTTGTTCTTGTAGCTCTCTCCAGATGCAGATTGTTTCACTAACAGTTATTGATCAAGTTTCAGACCTTGAAGTGTTCTGTGAATGGCTGAATAACACTGTTCCTATTAATCAAAGTGAAACCATTGTTCTCATGGAGTTCTTTTTGCACCCAGTAAAATTGTATGTTAATTTGATATTTAGTTCAGATAAAAGGTTTATTTTAAAAGTCAATCTAAACTTGGCTCTTACTGGAGACAGTGAAATTTCAGAAAATGAATTTAGTGGGATTAATGTATTTCTTATTGTTCTGCTCTGTGTTACGCTGAATCGTGTCACTGTAAGTGCTGTGATAATCTCAGTATTTCACTGAATACACTGTCACTTCTTGCATGTACTGCTTGGTTTAATCAGCCAGTACAAAGCAAGTAAAATGTGTTTCCAACAGAACACCCCCCTTTTAAAAGGTCTCAAAAGAGTTATAAGTTAGTCTGTCTAGGCAGGTATTGTTATGGATTATCTAGTGGTGCTTGCAAGGTAAAACAATGTTGAGAGGTTTATAAAAGATTAATAGTTATCCCCAGGACTATCCCTTAGCCTGAAGGGAATCAACAAGGCATGGATAATTCCAGGTGTGAATGTTCAGCTGATCTGTTTTAATTTAAAGAATCTAGAGACCAGTGGTTTGGACTGAATGATCTTAAATGACTTTTCCAACCTTGATGATTCCATTATTCTGACCATCTTTTCCAGGGCTCATTAGCTAATAGAATCTAAATCCCTTGCTACAAGGCTGACTAGAGACTACTTCAAGCAAAGCTTTTTGTTTTGCTTCAGTCTTGTTCAGTTCAACCATCCTCTTGTCAGCAACTTGCTCGCTTCTGAAGTTACAAATGAAGTCTTTCCTCAAGCACCATTTTGTACTGTTCCTCAGAGTCCTGGTTGCATAGCAGAAAAGTGCCCTGGCTATTATGGGACAGCTGTTATAATCTAAGGTGCTTTTGGAGCCTTGTTCAGATGACAGCCCTGCAGAGTTATGGCTGACAATATTATCCCTGCTGTACTGACTGTTCCTTATTCTTGGACACAGCAGTTGTTTCAGTCTGTTACAAGTGGTTTGTGTGCCCTGCCTCACAATTTACTGGGCTGCTGAAATGAAGTAATCTGGTCTTTGAAAAAAAAAATACAAACCAAACTCAAAACCCCCCTTATTAGTGTGGATATTACCCAGCAAACAGTTCTTAGCAGGGTGGTGAAGAGGATGATGACTTGTGAAATTTCACAGTTTCACTGTGGCTGAGGCCTCATTGCACATTAGTCCTTATTCCACGCAGGGAATGCTCAACACAGGATTGCTGGGAGTGCCAGCAGCTGTCTGCAGACAGCTGAGATACTGCCACAGGAAATCTGCTTTTCTGCTGCAGAGGTTAGGTGGAGAGTGCAGGGGCTGCACCAGAGCATCTGTGCCTGGCAACATCCCCAGGGTCACCATTCAAACCACTGACTTCAGTTTGGGAAATAAATGAAGGCACAACTCTGGCATGCTTCATTTTCTTTAGTTAATGTAAAGAGTATCATACATGGCTTTAATTACTCAGAACTAGCTTCACTTGTTTCTACATTGAGTCTTGAATGTATTTTCTATAACATAAAGAGGAATTATCTCAAAATATGTATGCTAATTTTGAGAAATCACTTTGCTGACTAAATTAGGTATTCTCACTTGAGTTATTTTTTGATGAGTTGACTGAGAGTTGCCAGCTATGAAGAAAATTAAATCCATTTAAAAATACACCATTTCTTTCCTGGTTTTCTCCTTTCTCTGATGAATATGTATTGATATATTTGGTAAACTGTTGTGCTTCTAACAAGTTGCAAGGTTTTATGTAATCTTGGTTTAAAAAATTTTTAAATTAAAATTTTTTTTTCATGTTACAGCAATATGAGAAAAGCTTTATTACAAAAACTAATACAATCTTCTCATGTTTTACCTAAAGGGGGTTCTTTCCTGTGGTGGTTGGCTTTATTAGAAGAGTTCCAGTGCTTGGATATCTCTTGAATTTACCTGGTATAAGCTCGGTAAGTTTGGTACTTCATGCAACAACTGCAGCATGTTCTGGTTTTCATTCCACTGATATAGCACCTGTAGAAATGCATCAAAAATAAAGCAAATAGAACTTCGGAGCAATGACTTCAAATGCATTCCTGCACAGTTCTTGCACCATGCACATCCCACTCATTCCCAGGGAGCTGCCCCTGCTCATGGGCAGTGCAGTGGGAAGAGTCCTGCATTGTGACAGGGAATGCTGGGGTTCTTCTGCTTCACTCTTGGCCCTGGCTGACCACACAGGTGAATCCTCCTCTTCTCCTGTTGTACAATGAGGAGGGTACCATTCTTGGTGCAGTATTTGGGTGAATTTAGCAAAGAGTGGCCTCTAAAAGCCAAGAGTGCAAAGAGTGCAATGTAATGTTGCAGCTCGTATGGTGAACCCAGAAACTCTCAGCATGAATAGTCATTCATCAGATATATTTATTAAGGTCCACTGCACCAGGCTACATCTTTTTACTACTAAGATTTTTGGTTTTTTCAAATGGAGTTTTCCTTTTTTTAAACCAAATAGCTGAGGATTTGAAGACAACAGACAGACGCTAAACTAGGGTGTTTCAGTCAACTACTTTTACTGTGCTAATTTATTTATGTATTTTAACACAAGCATTTGTAATACTAGTTTTGAAAGCAACAGTTTTTATAGCTACTACTGAAAATTAATAGTGGGAACAACTTAGATGCATACAGGCTGTTTTTTAAAAATGAGTGTTCCAATTCATCTGTTCCAGTCTCACAGTTAGGCCAAGCTGTGGCTCATAATTCATGATCAATTGAATGTTTCATCTGTCAATTGATCCTAATCATATTTAATTTGATCATAATGGGGTTAAATCTTGTTTTTAAAAGATAATTGTTAATGTTTTATTCAAAGCCTACGTAGGCTCAGAAGAGAATCCACAGTAATGGTCAGTTGAAATATCTTCCTTGGTCTACTAATGCATGTGTGGCTGAGACTGTATTGTTTTGTTTTAACCATTAAGCTGGCAGTGTTATCTGCGTTCTTCTATTTCCTTTCTCATTCTGTTGCATCTTCATGCTGCACTGTTAATGTCTATATGAGAAAAACATGTTATGCAGAAACACAATTGCAATTGTAAGAATTTTGGCTTTCACAAACCTAAAACTTGAGAGCTCGGTGAGTACTCCTTGACTCTCATTTCCAGTCACATACTAACTGTGCAAGTAGCAAGCAGTATTTGAGAGCAGCTTCACTCTGCATAAATGTCATCAACCTAAAACCTTTTTGTCTCCTTTTCCACAGCTTGTAGATAAAGTTGGAGAAAGCAACAACATGGTATAATGACGAGAGGGTGGAAGACTGATCTAAACTTTTACTGTATTATTTATAAAATCCCTTTGAAGAATACTCAGCACAAAGATTAAGTTGTGTACAAAGGAAAAAGCTTGTTACATTCTTTACATAACAGTTTAATTTAAAATGTATAGTCAACAATATACATTAGAAAAGAAGCTCAGCAAGTGTGCTTCTAGGAAAGTAACTCCAGAGTTCGGGAAGTAAACTGAAGAGGGGAAAGTCATGAAATAACCCCTGTTACAACTGTTCAGGACTATTTTTGTTGGTTTTGGAAAACATGCTAGAGGCAATGAACCCTTGTGGAATTAATGGTGCCTGTTCTTTACCTCCTTATTTTGAAGGTGCAGTAGAGCAAACAGGCCTACATTTTTAAGGGTGGCCCAAACTTACTCAACCCTCTGCTTGCTATCCTCAGAGTGCAAAAAATCAAACAGGAAACTTCTTGTGTAACAAGAGATTCATCTTTGCATGAAGGTTAAGATGACTATTCATCTATAAGTGTATTATGACAATAAAAAGGAAACCCTACACAGTTCTGTTGTAAACATTTTTGTAAATATGTGGCTGAAATACAGCATTGTTATCTTAAAGTTTCAAAGCCAAATGTCAGTTGATTGTATTTGCCTTCCGTTTCGGAATATGCAAAAGGTCAATCTTTAATAACTTTGGTCTTAAATGTTGGTTCTGAACATGCAGAGCTCAGTGGGGAACTCTGGAAGATGACTTGCAGGCCTTCCAAGTTGTTCTCCTTGAGCCATGTTCCATGTGCATCCTGATGAGAATGTAGCCCCTTGTCACTAACGTGCAAACTCTGTGAAATGCGCTTAGTTCACAAAAAACTGCATTAGGCTGAGGTGCTGATGTGAACCCTGTGACATGTAACTTAACCAGAATTTGGAGCTTTGTTTTTAACCAGTTTGAAACTAAGCTTTCTTTGTTTACTCTGGAACTACGAATTGACTTTTATTTTTTACGGTAATAAAATGGAAACTTAAAGCTTTGTGTACGTGAGTCTGTGGGGAGAAAACTGCTGAGTGACTGGGGCTGACTACAGATCAAGTGCCAATCTCCATGTGTTTGTAACGTGTTACTGGTTAGCTAGTTATCTTCAGACAGCTCCTGGTTACAGCAGTAGCTTTGCGGTTACTGAGGATTCTTGGCTAACCTGGAATAAATGTGCCCTCCTAATGCACAGGTCCCATTTCTGCTCCTGTTGGGATGTTACATGTTGTGCACTTGCAATAGTCTCAGTTACAGTGTCCTCACCTACCAGTCCTTGTTCAGTGAATTGTGTTTGTGCAGGCAGCGGGGTGGTCTGTTCTGTTTCATTTTCTTTTCCCTTTCATGTAATCCTGAAACAATTACCCAATGTAGTATTAAAGGTAGCTATGTAGCCTAAAGGTCTAATGACTGGGGGTGGTTTTTTTTGGTTTTGGGGATTTTTTTCTAATTATGCAGTTAAAATTGGAGTTTTCTAATGTTAGTTTTAACTTTAAAAAATCGTCGTATACCAACCCTTTTGAAAGTTGCTGTTAAGTTTATTTGTATAAAACAAGGGTTTTGTTCACTACAACTGTGTAAATAGCCACAATCTACTATTATCAATATTTAATTTGCTTCCTTCTAAAACAGGCACAAAATTATTCAGAAAGAAAACCCAATCTGTTATTTTGCAATTAATAACATCTGAAAAATCAGTGGGTTTATTTTATAAATTGCTATATTTTCTTGATGGCATGTGCATTACAGTTTAGAAACAGGAGTAAATACGATTTGTTGGCTCTACCTCAAGAGATAAAACATTTTAGATAACCCAATTTTAACTGCTCCTATAGCTCTGTGGTGTGTTACAATGACTAGAGAATAACACTCCAGCAGCTTAGCCAACTCCTGTTTGCCGTGGTAGGGCACTAGGCTGTGCTGTGGGAACCAAGTGCTGTCTCAAGCAGAGAGTGCTCACCTTAGAAATCAGCTGTCTGAAGGTTTTTGTGCTTCTGTCTTGAAAAATAATGTGATGGAAAAGGTGGATTGCACCACAGGACTGTGGATCTCTGGCTGCAGCAAATTGCTTGGTAAGCTGAAGTACCTTCATCAACAAGAAATGATGATGATGATGATGTCTTTTAGAGGTGGTTCATGTGTGGCTGTGGATGATCTTTTGCCTCTCTGAGAAGCTGGGGTGTAGGCAGGTCATCTCATTTATATTTAATTCATTGTTTTAAATCAAAAGTCAATTTTTTGTCACATGTGAACTGTTGTGGAAAGCATCTGAGGGAACAGAATTGTGTGTTGAATTTAGCATAGTCTATCCCTCAAGGTAACATTGTTTTTGAGACAGTTTTGCCAAGATAAATGTGGGTGGCAGCAAAGGTCAAAACAACTTAGCCTTAAAGTGTTTCTGTCCTTGTAAAAATATCTCTTACAGAAACATGCTTGGAATGTTTCCCCTTTTAAATGTAATTTATAATTGCTGCTTTAAAACTCATAAGGATGGATCTTATTCTGAGCAAATGAATACTGTAAATATCCTTGTCATACCTTGAATAAATGGGAACCTTTTTCTATAATTTGTCTTTGTGTCTTCGTGTGCACATTTTAAGAAAGTGTTGACAAGTGTTCCTTTCCAGAGAGTCAGGAGTACAGGCTGTTACTGCCTGGCTGTCTTACACTGTTGTGACTTTTACAGTAAATAGGGGTTTGGATTAATCTTAAAAGAAAAGGTTTCCTCTCTTTTTTACAAGAAACCTTTTACACTAGCATCCCTCTAATTTTTCAAGTTCCAGTTTCGGACACAGCACAACAAAATACAAAATTTCAGTTACATGGGAAACTACCTCCTTTTTTTCTGAGGAAACAACTGTGAAACCTGAGGAGAAAAAGAGCATGTGTCTAGATACTGGAGCAGGGTTTTAGTCTAGCTCAAGGATATGACCATGAGTTCTGTGTATCCTACAAAGTGGCCTGATAAGCAGGTTTACCATTCCATGGTGCTCTGCAAGCCTGTGGCTCGTTGTTGAGGATTTTCACAGGAGAGCAGCAAAGCAAAGCTTATACCTGGTTGTTGAGGTGTTGTCTTGGTGCTGTGCACCAGTTACTACCCTAAAAACTTAATTTGACCAAAGTTGCTGTATAGTAAGGATTCCAAAGAACTGGTACTTGCTAATTTGAAAGGAAAAACCCCACAGCAATGTCTGGTTACATCTGTTTAACTAGGAGAGGTATAATTTTAATCTGTATGTGGCTCATGGCCAGTTAGTTTGAGTGACTAGTTGCCATTCATTAACCAGGAATACTTTGGCTTTGTTACTGCTCACAATGTGGTACCACATACAGTTTAGAGACTGTCAAAAGCAGTGCAAAGAAAGGAATCTTGTCCCTGTGGCAGACGTCAAAATGAAGGTTTTATGGGATTACTTTGAATTGTTTAAAGATTTCAAGGCACAGACTCATCTACTTGTTCCCTTTCTGGATGACTGATTATCAGTCAGGCTGGAGAGTGGAGTCCATATCCCTAAACCAAATGTCTGTCTCCCAGCTGGCTCTTCAGAGGTCACTGCTAGCCCTTGGACTCCCATCTCTGCTCCTCTGGCTGCCACACCTCTGGCTGTTCTACCCTTCAGACTGCCAGTGCCAGCTGTGACATCACTGGCATGTCATTACCAGACTGATTTACCAGCAGAACTTGGCCCTCGTGGCCCATTTGTTCTAAGTTCTGCCCCTCTAGTATTGATCTTGGCACATTAAAGCATCTCTTAGAAGAGCTGGATCTCATGCTCAGCCCAACAAAGAGATTCTGCAGCTGCTGTAATCCCTCACCAAGACTAATTCACCACAATTATATGCTAAAGCAGCCTCCTCAAACACGGAATAATTTACAGAAAAATCACATGGCTACTGTGGGGTAATTTAGTGTGGAATTCATTATCTCAGACTAAGTATTATAACTGATAAGCTGGGATTTGGAGCAATATCTATGTATAGGAATGCATTTATGTGTTGGTTACCAGTCATTAAGGGTAGTTTAATTAACACTTCACCTGCTGAGGAAGTGCATGCCCAGAAATGTGCTTGCCAAAAAGCATCTGTGCTGCTGCATGCTTTCTAGCAGGCAGCATTTCCCACTGAGTACTGCTTTTCCAGGGAATGTGGTGGAGCTCCTATGGAAATATATAAGTTTGGGATACCTTACTGCTCACTGAAGCTCTGGATTCATAGCTGAGCACCACAGGCCATGCTGGTCCTGCAGTCAGGGTCCCCTGTGGCCACCAGGAGGAAGCAGGAATGTGGAGGTCCCAGTTGCTGGAGTCCCAGTTGTGGGTTTCTCTGGGTCTGGATTGAAGGCACCTGAGACAGTAGTTCATGTTCACACTCAGGCGTTTATTATTTCTTATCAGTAAAACACCCTCACTACTGTGAGTTCTGCAGCTTTTCATTAGAAGGCACAAAATGGCCAACAATCTCTTGGTACAAGGTCTTGTCAGACTAAACTATCCAATTAAGAACTGACACCTGGATTATTTTCCCTTTTAACCCAATAACTGATCCCAAAGAGCCCC
This sequence comes from Pheucticus melanocephalus, assembly GCA_013398405.1. Lineage (NCBI taxonomy): Eukaryota > Metazoa > Chordata > Aves > Passeriformes > Cardinalidae > Pheucticus > Pheucticus melanocephalus. The sequence continues at coordinate 633,841 of VZSJ01004263.1, read as the reverse complement.
CAGTGCAGACTTTTCTGCCCAATTACAAAATGCCACCCAAACCCATGAAGAAGGAAGAAGAAGCATGAAGAAGAAACCCAGGATGACATCCTGTGCCCTCCATCTTGCTTCCATCCACAACACACTAAAAATCCCAAAACCCTAAATTTCTCACCAAGTGATACACCCACACTACTCTCTATAATCTATTTCCACTTTTGTGGGTTCCAGTCTGTCTTGAAGTCTGGGAAACTTTCTCCATGGATGAGGGTCAAAGTCAGTGCTGCCCTGGGAGTCAGGGCACCCCAGAGCAGACACAGAAATATTCCCTGTGCCCTGGGTTTCCACACAGGAAGAAGTGAAATTCCTGGGGTCAGGGATGGCAGCATGGGGGTCACCAGCTCCTTGGGACCACCAGCATGGAGCCCATGTCCCTGCAAAACCAGGAGTGCAGGGGGGGATGTCTGGTGCTCAAGTGCTCAAGCACAAACACACCTTTTATTGTTTTCTTTTCGGCACACGCTAACAGCTCCGAGTCCTGTTCCTGGTGAGTGGGACCTGGAAAACAGCTTGCCTCACTGCCTCCTTTTCTCCAGGCACCCCAAAGCTATTCCAAAGCTATCAAAGAAATCAATATTTCACATTGATTCCTACCATTTAATTCTACTACTTGGAAATAAAAGGCTTTTTTGGATCCAAATGTTTTACACCACCAAACCCACACACCCATTAGGTCAGTATTTAAGTACTGATTTTCTTTTTATAATGAAACCAAGCAGTTCTGCATTGAATCTTCCAGATGCTCCAGCTGAGTGGCTTTTATCATTTATTATGTGTCAAACTCTGTGATCCAAAGAAGGGTGACAGAGCTGGAGAAGGGTCTGGAGCACAAGTCCTGTGAGGAGCAGCTGAGGAATGTGGGGATGTTAGGCCTGGAGAAAAGGATGCTCAGGGGAAACATCACTCTCTACAAGTGCCCAACAGGGGATCAGGCTCTGCTCCCAGGCAACCAGCAACAGGACAAGAGGAGATGGCCTCAAGCCACACCAGAGCAGGGTTAGGTTGAACACTAGGCAGAATTTCTCTACAGAAAGGTTGATTAGACATTGGCGTGGGCTGCCAAGGAAGGTGCTGGAGGCACCATCCCTGGAGCTATTTAAAACAAGTGTAGATGTGGCATTCAGGGGGCATGGTTTAGTAGTGGGCTTGGAAGTGCTGGGTAATGGTTGGATTCAATGATCTGAAAGGTCTTTTCCTACCTATATAATTCTGTCATTTTATGAACCAGAGCGAAGATTTATCCTCCATTTATTTCTTCCCCCCTCAATTGCACAAAACACTGAGTGTTTCTCCTTCTCACTTTCCCACCAGTTCTTAAGGAGAGCTGAGTAGGGGACAAAGAAGAAACTTTAGGAGGGACACTAGATGGGGAAATAGGCCAGCAAGGACTCGTGGTGCTCCCTTTAAAAGGGGAATGAGGGCGTTCATTTTGGTGAGAGGTGGGGATCCAAATGACCCAGGTGCTGAAGGCTGAAATAGAGCCAGCTGGGGTGGGTTAGGTCCTGCTGCCCACCCTGTGCCTCCTGCACGCTCTGGAGCACCTGAACCCCTTGAAAAGCCTTTGAAAGCCTGTGCTCTGATGGAGCTGTCTCTTGAAGCAAGCCTGTGCCGTTCTACCGGGGCTGGGCTGGCAGCCCTGAGGAGGTGCAGCTGCCCAGAACCTTCTGGAAGCGCCCCGGAGCAGGCAGAGGTGAGGTAGGTGGCTGGAAAACAAAAGGCTGCAAGAAATGTTGGAAAGAAACTCTGATCTTCGTTAATTCCCGGAGCTCGATGTTTTTCTTGCCTCTCCGGGCAGAAATAAGTGACACATTCACAAAGTGCTTGTTTAGGAGGAATGCATAAAATGCTGTTTTTAGGGGGTGGGAACGAAACGGGGGGAGATGTGTTTGTTTGGTTCCAATTTACTCTCATGCATGCAGACCTTTCCCTTTCAGCCTTTTTCCCAGAATTTCCCCGCTTGTCAGATGCTGTGTGGCCGCTTTCCCTTTCATCTCCCGATTTGTGATGCTCCTTTTTGCGAGGTTTAATTGTGCAGCCCGTGCTCCTTGTGCTGAGGCTTTCCGCCCTTCAGCATTCCCGACAAACCCTTCCCACCTCCTCCCGGCCTTTTTAGCGGAGATTTTACACCCCGATTCTGCTAAAGGGTTTATTTTACACCCGGATTCTGCTGGTGGGTTTTACAGCAGAGCCCGCACACAGCGGCGCTGGCACGGCCGAGCCGGTGGAAAACTGAGAGAAGTGAGGAAAGGAGCACCGGGCGAAGGTGCTGCCGCAAAAAGATCCTGCTGCTCTGGAAAGCTCATCCCCTGTGTGAAAAATGCGTGTTTGATGATTGGCTTTTCGGAAGTATTAAAATGAATATTATACGTGTCGTGTTAGAAAGTTATGCTGTATTAATTTTATTAAGTAGTGTGGTGAATATCGTTTTAGGTTATAACAAAATGTTAAAATAGAAACTATGCTATGTAAGATACTTTTTTTAAAATAAAATGAAAGGACTTGCAGCGAGACAGCAGCCACAGGACACCTGAATCTTTCAGACAAAGAGAATTTATTGCCCCATTATCCGGAGAAAGGAACTTCTTCCCACCTCGCTCAGCCATGAAGACACCGTCAGGATTCAGAGGAAGAAGCTGACACTGACCAGACAGAATCCTGTGTTTGAATAGAATTTATGCATCATGTATGAGCTGTATGAATATGCAACAGGCTGTTGTTTTTAAAGGTTAATCCTCTGTTAGCGTGGGTCCTTTTTCGGGTTTATGCTGCCCAGAAAAAGGTACCCGGACATCCATAAACATCTTTGTTTCTATTATCTCATATTGTCCAAATCCAAATAGTCCAAATTATTATTACTCTAATTATACTGCTATTTTCATAACCGTTTTATTACTAGTAAACTTTTAAAATTTTAAAAACAAGTGATTGGTGTTTTTCACACCTGAGACCCTGCATCCCACTCCAGCTCTTCCACGAGGAGCCAGACATCTTTCTGTTTCTGCAAACGATCCTCCCTCCTCCTTTTCCAAAGGAAGAGTGGAAACCCAGGACACAGGGAATATTTCTGTGTCTGCTCTGGGGTGCCCTGACCCCCAGGGCAGCACTGACTTTGACCCTCATCCATGGAGAAAGTTTCCTGGACTTCAAGATAGACTGGAATCCACAAAAGTATGCAATAGATTATAGAGAGTAGTGTAGGTGTGTCACTTGGTGAGAAATTGAGGTTTTGGGATTTTTAGTGTGTTGTGGATGGAAGCAAGATGGAGGGCACAGGATGTCATCCTGGGTTTCTTCTTCATGCTTCTTCTTCCTCCTTCTCCATGGGTTTGGGTGGCATTTTGTAATTGGGCAGAAAAGTCTGCACTGGGGGCTCTGTGGGATCAGTTATTGGGTTAAAAGGGAAAATAATCTAGGTGTCAGTTCTTAATTGGAGAGTTTAATCTGACAAGACCTTGTACCAAGAGATTGCTGCCATTTTGTGCCTTCTAATGAAAAGCTGCAGAACTCACAGTAGTGAGGGTGTTTTACTGATAAGAAATAATAAACATCTGAGTGTGAACATGAACTACTGTCTCAGGTGCCTTCAATCCAGCCCCAGAGAAACTGATAGAAGAGCAGTAATTGCAACCATAAGCTTCTCCTATCATTGTGGTAGTCCTGAATGACCAGTCTCTGAAGGACCTGACCAGTCTTTAAAGGATCTCTCTTTCCCCCAAATAAAAACAATTTAAAAAATCATTCCACCCTAACATTTTGTACATTTCTGAACATGTTTATGTGTATAATTACATAATAATTTATATATACATATAATAATTGTATTATAATTTCTCTTCTCTGTTAGGAAATTTCTACAGCACCAACTTAGTCCTTAACCAAAGGTTTGTCTTTGCCTCACTTTAAAAGCTTTCCACAACTATGTTTCCACATCTGCAGGGCAGCTATTTGGAAATCTTGTACTCCAATTACCTTCCTAATCATTCTTAAGAGTTGTAGCTTTGTGGCTGAAATCGGTCACAGGTTTTCCCTGGGGAATATTGTAGATGAAAGCTGATGTTTCCTTTTTGAAATATTTGTGCCAATGCATGTACATGCAGTCATAAAATTAAGCAAGATTGAGTTTTAGTAGAAAAGCTAATGTAGAAGTGAAGTATTTCACAAAGATTAAAACATAGCATTTTGGTATTTCTGGAAGAGATATGTATTTTTTTTAATAAGCTTTGGAACACATTTCAAAAAAGCTTATATTACAAAGAGCTTTGAAAGTTTTAAAAGATCAGGAGCAAACTGAAGCACAGACTTTGTCTAAATGATACCATTTGATTGGATCAAATTTGGTTTCTCCACATTTTTCTACAGGAAGTTTTCATGCTATTTCAGAAGAAAAAAGAAAACTACAGAATTGTAGCTTTTTCTTACATGGAAAACCAGGTTTCTACCCACCTTCTCCATATCCTCTTCAGAGGCTGTAGAGGAAACTTTGCAGTGTATCAAGAAGTGTTTGTGCTCTTTATTCTTACAGAATTATAGATATACAAGCTTCCTCTTTCAACACTTCCCATGTGGCTTTATATCATACTGCCTTTTCATTTCCTCAACAGTAGTTCCTTATATTTCAGTGGCTTAAAGGTGAATTTATTCAGGTTTGGGAAATGTGTGTGGCTCAGGTTCTTCCCCTCGTGGATCCCTACAACTTGTGCAAACACTTTGGACTTGGAGCATAGAAATTACCTTATTCTCTCATATGTGTGAAAAATTTACTCATTAAAGTTTAACAGTGCTGTCAAGCGTTCACAGAATTCTTGGTGTTAATGGAAAAACTAGTGTTGAAATGAATAATGTTTTATCAAAATTAATTACTCAGAATGTAGAAAATGTAATTTCTTACTGATGGAGCAACACAACTGAGTGAATCACCAGAGGAAAATGTCCTTATGTCCTTTGCCTTGTAACTTCTGGAGTGTTACATAAAGGACTGTAACTAGACTGAGGCAATGCAAGCTATTCCTGCCAAAATACATCTTTTTGGCCCATTTACCAATGGCAACTTCAGGTTTTGGGATGTTGCAGCAAGATGCAGCTTTTCAAGTAAGTTCTGCAGCTTCTCTGAGTTTTGGTCTTCTTTTCCTGACTTCTACTTGCAAGCTCAGCACCAGCTTGGCCCTGAATAAAAGCAAAAGATCAATACAAAGATTATTTTTTTTTTTATTTTTACATATCCTAGATAAGTAGTAAGTGGTGGTTTTGCTTTGCACAAATCCTCTGTAGTTCAGATAATATTTCTTCCTTCCCATTTTATTCTCCTATTTCTTAGTTTTGCCCAGGCCATGGATTCTGCTCTGTACCTCAGTAGTTGGCAGCAGTTTAAGGATAATTTGAAATGCATCTCTATGGTGAGCATGTTGCACAGAACTTTGGTAAAAGGCCGATTGTTCAGACTGGTAAACTGAGTTCTGGAAACAGTCAAATTGCACTCAAACAGCTTCTATTTTGGGGTTTTTTGTTGTTGTTTTGTTTGGTTGGTTTTTTGGGGTTTTTTTGGGTTTTTTTTTTTTTGTGAGGGGGGTTTTGGAGGGTTTTGTTTGTTTGGTTGGTTGGTTGGTTGGTTTTTTTTGCGAAGGAATTCAAGGGATTCAGGCTACTTAAGTGAGAAAATGCACAACCTGTAACAAGAAATGCTCAAAGATATATGGATAAATATACCATTGAGAGGCAGTCTCAGCATGACTTTTCTGAAAGGAAATCCTGAGCTGTCTATAAACTCCTTCAGAGGAAGGAAAGGTCCAAGGGATAAAATCCAATTGGATTTCCAAAGCATTTGACAAAGTGCCTTAGCAAAGGCTCATAGAAAAGAAAGGTGCTTTTATGGTTGCTGTCTTTAATTGGGTAAGAGAGAAGAAACAGAGAAGAGAGTCTGTAACTGAGAGAAGGGGAAATTGAGGCAGACAGAGAAAAGACCAAGTTTGCTGATAAGAGTTAAAGCCTTCAGGGTAAGGGTGTTAAAACAATTCAGCCAAACCAGGGCTATCTGCAGCAGGACCTTATGAAACTGAATATACAGTTGTAAAAACAGCATATAATAATGTCTGTGAGTATAAAGTTATGCACATAACAAAAAATAAAAGCTAAATTTATATGAATGGGTGGGTTATGAATGAAGTGTTCCCTTTCAGCAGAGGAATCTTAGAATTAAGTAGTTCAGAAATAGATTGGTTCACTTTAGTGCTCGTGAACAGCCCAAACATGAAACAGAACTATAATGAAAAGAAATAGAGGAGGGAAAAAAGGCAAATTAAAATTAAATATGATGATCTGCTTTTTGAGAGTGTTGTGTAGCTCATGTCCCCATCTTAAATCAAGGATGATCAAGGTTATTGAACTGTTTTATAGTAAACAAAAATATTAGAACTCCTCAGCTGGAGAAAGGAGATGGCTGACAGAGGATTTGACAATTGCCTGTAAAATCACAAATTACATGCAGGGGGTAAAGTGCTCTTCATTTATGTTTGCAGTCTCTCAGCATCAGAAAAATGGAGAATGATGTGAAGTTTGCAAGTGGCAAATTCAAAATAAAGCAAAATTATGAGGTTTCCCACAGAACAGAGCTAAACTGTGGAACTGATGGAGCACAAGATCTGAAAGCCATCAAATTTTATGTAGGTTCAGGGAACAAATGAATAGAACAAAAAGCCATGAGGAGCTGTTAAGCCTAGGGAATTCATCTTTCAGGAAGTTGATGTGGCACAAATCCTTTGAGGATGAGTGTGTAGTGGAAAGAGTATATGAAGCAAAATGCCTCTGTGCTTGTTCTGTTCTTGAAACTCTTCTGCAGGCATTATGACAGTGACAGGACATTGAGTTAAATGGCCTGACCCTGGCTGTTCCTATGTGTGGTTGTAACCTGAAGATAACTCCTTGTGAATGGGTTGAATTTCTCTCATCAGCACTGGGTAGCACTGCCCTGATGATGAATTGAACCTATCTAAAGCTTCTTTGCTGCTTTTTCTGCCTCCTGGCTTTTTGATCCATCTTTCTCCTCTCCTAAATAGCTGCTGAAATATCACTGTTCATGTGAACTTGTGTTTTGGGTAGTGCTGCTCACCTGTGTTTTTTTGGAATCCAAAATGCTTGTAAATCCACTAAACAGCATTTTTACCTGGCTGAAGAGCAGCAGGATCAAAAACCTGCTTATGTAACCAATCTCTGGCACTGTACAACAGAGAATAATTCATGTACCTCGTGCAAAGCAGAACCTGGCACTTGTGACAGTCACACTGAGATGAAACAGCTTCCTACGACAACTGAAGGAGATCAGAGGAAGAAAACCTTTACAAAAATATTAGTAGAGGAAGAGAAGACTTGAATGTAAAATCAGTTATGATGAAAGCAAGCACTTTGTGAACATTACAGCAGCATTTTCTCTGAAAAAGACTGTGGGCTTTTTCTTTTTTTTGTATTAGTTTCACAGGAACGGGTAGAAGCAACACAGTGGACAGGCTGCTGTATTTATTGTCTTCGGGTGCTGGCCAGCTGCCTGCCAGGGACCAGGACTCCGAGGAGGCTCAGAGCTCTGCAGGTACATCCCAGACCTTGGGCGTGGCCTGGGGCACGGGTGGGCTGGGAAACACCTTTGTCAACCCCAGTAATCCCAGGTACCATAGGTGCTGTGCCTCTGTGCTGAGTGAGCAGGGAAACACCTCTGTCAGCCCCACTGATCCCAGGTACCAT
>VZSJ01004263.1:563890-625674 GCA_013398405.1 Pheucticus melanocephalus | reverse complement strand
CACCTCTGTCAGCCCCACTGATCCCAGGTACCATAGGTGCTGTGCCCGGTGCTGGGTGGCAGAGCTGGGGCGCTCAGCACCAGTCGTGCCCGGAGCCCTGGCGAGCAGAGCCGGTGCTGGGAGGGATGACTGCGAGGTGTTGGTGTGTCACCGAGTCGGACACAGCGAGACAGAGGAAATGACTCAGAACAGCACGGGTGGCTCAGTGCGGGCTGAGGAGAACGTGTCTCGCTGAATTACAGCACAAGCCCTGAATGTCTTCTCCGCCGCGCACCATGCGGGGCCATTTTAGGGCGGGGGTGCCCCGGCTGCAGCGGGGGCTCGGTGCTGCTCGGGAGGGCGCTGTGGGTGTCGGCGGGAGCTGTGTGGGTGCCAGGGCTCTCGGTGTGGATGCCGAGGGGCGGTGTAGGTGCCGGGGAGCGGCGGGGCGGGGCGGCCCCGGCTGCTCGCCGAGCTCCCCGAGCGCCCGCCGAGCGCGCCGCCCTCGCCCGCTGATGCAATCGGAGCCCGGCAGCAGCAGCAGCAGCAGCAGCAGCCCCGAGCAGCAGCATCGGCAGCAGCCGCAGCGATCCGAGCAGCAGCCCCGGCAGGAGGAGCAGCCCCGGCCGGCCCCGGTCCCGCGCAGCGCCGCTCTCTCCGCCCCCGGGGCTCGGCGATCCCGCTCCATCCCGCCCGGAGCCCGGCAGGACCGTCTCCCCCTCCTGCCAGCATGAGCAAGGTAAGCGGAGTTTGCTGCCCAGATCCGTCCGTCTGTCCTTCCGGCGGCGCGGAGCGGCTCGGAGGCTGCTCCGCGGCAGCTCGCCGGTCTGTGTTGGCAGATTTTAGTGCCTCGATTTGCTTGTGCTGTACGAAGGGGATTCCTGTCCCTGGCGGATTTGTTCTTTGAGATTCAGAGGCAGATTGTGTGTGGTTTTACCGCTTTCCTTGCTCTTTCGTTGCAGACAGCACGTGTGGAAAAGAAATAATGAGGGAGGATGGGGAACGGCAAGGGAAAGGGGTATGATTTTCTTTGGGGTGAATTTCATGTTTATGGGACTCTCGATTAAAAAAAAACCCCAAACAAAACTGACAAAAAACCGTCAAACCAAAAGCCCGCGAAGGTTACGGTGTCCTGGCAGACATCAAGGCTTTTTTTTTTTTTTGCCTGTGAGTTTGTTAAAGCTCTTATGTCTGCCCTCGTACTAAAATAGATTATGGGTAAAATCCTGTAACATGTGCCGAGTAATTTCAAAAAAAACTTTGAATCGTGAAAGAGGAGTTTTCGGTAGCAAACACTAACGTGGCCAATGAGCATCTGTGGGCACTGTCCTTTTATAAATGTCATGTTTATGTTCTTCGGCTTAGTGACCTGATCTGGGGATTAAAACCAAGTCTTGCCGGTCAAGGCAAAGGGCACGGAGTGAGCGCGGGTGCCTTTCAGCTGGGAGTACCAAGGGAGCATCCCAGCCATGTTCCACCCCGTGCAGCAGCAGCTCCAGTACAGCTCGGGTGTGCGGCTGGGAGCTGCACAGCTGCGGTCTGTGCCGGAGCGAGCAGCTGAGGAAAGCACGGCTGAGGTGTTTGCTTTCCTTGGCCGCGCTGGCAGGTGGGGTGCGGGCACAGCCGGTGACTGCTGGGTGTCTCCCCAGCCCCTCTGTGCTGCTGGTGGCCAGTGCTCCTCACACCCAGCAGGGCTGCAGTTGCTGCTCCTGGTGGCCGGGCTGGGATGGGGCAGCCTCGGGATGCTGTCCCAGCCCCGAGAGGTGTGCCACACCAGCCATGGCAGGAAGCCGGTCTGAAACTACTCAGGGAAAATACCCAGGAACTCCCCCAGCCGCAGTGCTCGGGCAGAATGGAGCATCTCAAGGAAGGGGCAGGCTCGTGTTTTATATCACTTGTGATGTACCTGTTGTGTGTCAGGGAAAGAGGGCAAGGCTCTGCTTTCCAGGGTGCCAGAATTTGAAATTGTGATACTGTGAAACATACAAAGGTAGAATATTAATACATACTACCTATAATATTAATATATAAAATGCTACCTTTATGTATTTATAATATCCAGCACCTGCCAGGAATGCTCTGGCCTTACATAAAAAACAAGCAACAGGGAAACCATAGACCTACCAACCTGTCTGCTCAAAGCTGCACTGACATCTCATTGGGCTCTTCTCACCTGCATAAACCCGACCTTCACTTTGTGTTTTTCTTGTCTTTGTCTTTGCTGTAGCAGTAGCTACAGCAGTAAAAGGATGCTCTTGCCACTTGGAAGTGATGTAGCCTTGGGCAAGTCAGGGCTGTCTGAGCCCTTTACCCTTTCCTTGCCTCATCTGTTCAGACTGTCAGCTCTCCAGGGTTCTGGCTGTCACTGTGTGTTGGTGGAGCATGTATCAAAGGAACAAAAAATTACAATTTGATTATCACCATATTTAACATAAAACCTGATACATTAATAAATAACCCAATCAACAGCATTATTCCACCTCCTTGTCCCCTCATCTCTCCCTTCTCTCCTGTGTTTAGTCACAACCCTCCATTTTTCCTTGAACTATTTCCAGCTGAATCACAGCCCTCCCTTTCTGTGCTGTTTAAAGTGATGTATAAGAAATGAATTATGCCTCCAGTTTCTGCAGTCTCTGCCTTGTCCACCTCATGCACTGATTGTTACTGACAGGCCTAGCACTTGTCTGTGATCCAGTGGATATGCTGGTTTTTCCCCATGGAAATTGAGCACTGAAATATGCTGCAAAGCCATAGATAGGTAAAAGAGAAGATGGCAAAGTCAGGAGATAGCTTCAACACAACTGATACCTTATTAAAATAGTCCACAGGCTGTATCCTTTGTTTAATTAGACAGATGACAATAATTCAGGTGGATTTCATTAGTCATTAATTTATCCCTGGGAGGATAGTGTTAGGAAGGCAGGTAAATCAGTTAATTAACTGTGTAAACACTCAGGTGCTCTGCATTTATTCAGGCATTTTAAAACAAATTAGGAGACGTGGGCATGGTAAAGAATAGAAACAGACATTTTCATTGCTTCCCTGTGTTATGCCATTTTCTTAAATGAATAATCACAGCTGAATGTAAAATGCTGAAAATTACCAGTGGGTTTGAGGGCAGGACCTTCAGTGTCAGAATGAAGGAGCCAGGCTGTAAATTCTCTCTGTAAAATTTGCACAATCAGCCCTGTTAGGCCACAGCTGTGGGGACTGGCACGTTCACATCCCCACAGTGACACACCACGTTCTTGCTGCTGCTGGGGAAGCTCGTCTCACAGAGGCAGCGCTGGGAGCTCCAGGCACTCGGCACTGCTTGTGGCTTTTGATAATCAATTGTGGCTACCCACATGCAACCATGGCTGCAGCGGAGCCCAAACTTCGTCTTAAAAGCCTGGCTGTAGGTGGTAGTTGAGCATAAATCCAATAGTATGTGACCCTAATATGCCATCTTTGTAGTTGTTTCCATGTTTGCGCCTTGATGCCTCCCATTCTAACACGGGATGAAGTCAATAGGTGGCCCCATTTACCTTGGAAACAACCTCATTATTTTATGGCTTTACACATTAAAGGTCCAGGTAAAATTACATCATAAAACAGAGCACCTGTTGCAGAAGGGCAATTTAGGAAGTATTACCATATGCTGTTGCAGAGGAAAATCCAGTGTTGCACTTATGGAAAGCACCATTTGGTGTGTACATCAGAGGACCCAAAACTTAACATGAGAATAGTTGAAACTATCTTTAAAAATGGTCAATAAGTTTTATCCATCTGGGGCTTTTTGTGCGTCTTGGTCCATAGTTTATTACTAGTTTTGCAAACTAATGTCATAATACCGTTCCAACAGAGTTTACTCATTTACTTATTCTCTTGAGATCTGCAGTGTGTTTTGGGTTTTATTTTAGAATATACCTGAAACATTAGTGAAGGGCAGCAAGTAACGTCTCAGCAGGTACACAGCTACTGCTAATTCAGTGTGCCTGTTAGAGCATATCACACACCATATTGATAAAAACATTCCTAGTAAGCATAGAAAAGTGTTTTCCTGGTATACAAACAGGGTTTAATTCCACGAGGTTCTGATTGGAATAGTTCCCACTGGGATTGAGAGACATCATGTCCACTTGTTTAATTTCATTTAGATTGTTGTATTAAGAGCCATCACCTCTGTAATAATAAATGTTTGAATTTGCATTACTCTTACTGAGAATGGAGGTGTTTAAACCTTTAGCACTCACTCAGAGTTTGGAAGAGCAGAGTGTGTTGAGTCTGGAGCAGGCTCTGGGGTGCTGTAGCAGCAGCCTTCCACACTCTAGAGGAAGATGATGGAGATGGGGCCAAGCCCAGCAGGGCTGTATGGCAGGAGGGCAAGAGATAATGGCATTAACTGAAACAGATAAAGTTTGGGGTATAAGGAAAATATAAGGTGGGGTATAAGGAAAAAGCTGTCTCCACAAGCACAGTTGGGAAGTGGGTTACCAAGAGAGACTGTGCAGTTTCCATCCTTGGCAGCTGTCAAGACCCAGCTGGATCAAGCTTAAGAACCTGGTCTGTGCTCAGAGCCTGCCCTGTTTGAGCAGGAGGTTGAATTAAAGACATCCTCAGGTTCCTTCTAGCCTGGTTTTTCCTGTGGTCCTGAGAAAAAGCTTAGAAACTGAATTTTTTAAATGCAGTCTTAGTTTTTTGACACACACAGCAGTGTGGACCAGCAGATATTTGTCCAGAGCCCTGAATGCTTGGCTTTTAACAGCACAGAGAAGTCTGTGTAAAGGTGATGTTTAAAGGCACCACTGTAGGCAGATTGCTTTGCAGAAGGTATATTCTTAACATATTAGTATAGTAGTATTATTTTCTTTATTATCTTGAGGAAATCTGTGTGTTTAACAGAAGAGTTTAAGCTGGAAAACTATGAAGCACTGAATAGAAGGAGATATTTTTGATTTTCAGGAATGTGAACTTGAAATTGCTACATCTGAAATGCAGTCTAACGTTACCACAGGAAATTGTATATTCTACTCTTATAAGATGATACAATTGCTTATCATCATGCAATTAATTAAAAGTTATAGGTAGCCCACCTAACATCAGCAGAACCAATACAATTTCTTTTGATGTGGAGTTTCTCAACCTCCATTAAAATAAAGGAGATTCTTAATCAAACCAGTATGGAAAAGAAACTTCAAGTGTTAGCATTTACTGTGACGTTATTGTCAACATAGCTGCCAGGTCAGTTGCTACATAAATTTCTTACCAGATGCACGATACAGGTTTTACTTCCCTGGTTTTAAAGTTTGAAGAAACCGGTGGTGGAGAGGCTGTTTTTGATCCTAGATGAAGAGAAGTTTAAGTATTTTTTTAATAGGCTCCACAGTTTATAGTTTGTTATAAACTGTCTTTATAAAATTATAGCTCAGAGTACCACAATTATTTTTTGAGAACAGAACGTGAAGCTTTATTATTAAATTATCAACATCACAGTCCTGAATTCTGCCCTGTGGCAATGCCTGCTTAAAATTTGACAAACCTCTTCCTCACTGCTAGAAAGTATTGCCTGAAATATAGAGGGTAAATACAGAAAAAATGAATAAGCATGAAGAAATAATCTTAGCACAGGGTGTTACTACATGTAGTGGTTCCCCAGGCACAGTTTTGCCACAGCTGCATGTGTACATGCATGCAGAAAAAACCCATATTTCTATTCACATGCTCATGTATTTGAGGCATTTATCCATCTTGAGTATGTCATCTGTTTTTAATATTATCCTTTATCTTTCAGCAGTTTTTCAGCAACCATTTTTGGCATTTACAGTTTGATTCTCTTCTTGACACCTGAAGATAGAAATTCAGTAACAACATTCCTTTCTGATTGGTCACTAAGCTGAAAATGGGCATTTGCGATCGTTTTCTTTTGAATTTTCTATTAAGGTGGTGTAGCCAGCAATGTTTTCATCATGTTAATTGGGCAGAATATTTCTTAGAGCATCCATATAAAATGAATGTTCTGTCCTGCCATTTCCAGGTGAGCTGGATTTCAGCAGTGGATGAATCAGATGCAACTCCAAGCTTTTAAGGGGCTCAAGATTAGCTTCATACATTCTGAAATGTGAAAAACATTGATACATTGATGTTCACGTGCCCTGAAGCCTCTTTGCTCATGTTATAAATGAGTCATTTGTCAGTTTAGATTTATGGAGCTGAGCAGGGCTGTTTGATCATTGATTCAGGTGTGGAATTGTAGGAGGACAAGGCTACAGTACTTGTCATAGGCTGGTTTATTGTCTTCATTTCCATTTCTTACCATTTCAAAGCTGTCATTTTTCTAACAGAGGCTGCATCACTCCTGATTTATGTTTGTTGCAGCTTTAACCATGCTATGATTTAGGCAAAGATCCCTTCTGCATTTTGTGTGCTTAATGCTGACACCTCTACAAATACCTCATCTGGGACCACCCTTTTCTTCCAAGGCCACTTTTCATGTGCTGAGTGATATTTTGTTCTCAAATTCCCTGGGCAGCCTCCAGTTTGCTCTGGGCACTGTCAACAAATGATAGGGGATTTCAGATGAAGGGCTTGCTCACGTTGTTTAGAAAGGACACACAGGATAAGGTTAATACAGCTCCAGAATTTTGGAGCCTTCTAATCCATTATTTTTCCCTGTCATAGAGCTGTTTCACAGTTGAATATGTATTAAGTAGGTGGGATATCTGGTTCTGTCACCACTTTGGAATATTTTACCTCTTTTAGCAGATGATATGAGGAAAAGCAGCTTCTGGGTGTTACCTTGTTGTTGTACCACATTGAAGAGAGCAGTGTGTGACACTGCAGTGATGCTGTAGCTGTGCCCAGCTTTTCCTGGCTTCTTAGTAAGCTTCCATGGGATTATTTACACTGACTTGGTGTGGTGGGTAATGTTTATTACCTCTGTGACAGCCTCTGCAACTCATGAAGTGTGTAAAACAATGAAGTTCTTAGAATATTCTGAGCTGAACATCTATCATGGAAATGTGCTCCCTGTCCATTATTGGAACAAGAACATCATTGTAGATGCTGTCCTCAGGCAGATCCCCAGGATTTTCCCTGTGGCTTAGCTCTGTTCCTAGCGCCCTGTACATCGAGAGGAAAGCTTCAGTTTCCTTTCTGCTTTGTTGAACTGTGTCCACTTGACACAGATCAGGGCAGTGTTTGAGCACACAGCAGAACACATCACAGGGGTGTAAGGCAGGCTTTGGAGAGCTCCCTCATTGCTTCAAACCAGTCATGGCAGGCTTAAACCCCACTGGAGCTGGTGTGGGCAGGAGTTCTGCAGCCACCACCTGTGTGCTGTTAGTCAAGAAACTGGAATGGGTTACAGCTGTGAGCAGTGAACAGCCAAACCTGTTGTAAATCAGTCATTTGCACCTGTTCTCCTTCCTTGAGAAGAACTGGGATGGATTTGGTCTTGTATTTTCTGGGACCCCCAGATGAAGGGAGGAATGATGAATCTGACTCCATGTTCTCAGAAGGCTAATTTATTATTTTATGATACTAAATTATATTAAAGAATATTAAACTAAACTATTCTAAAGAATACAGAAAGGATACTTACAGAAGGCTAAAAAGGTAATAATGAAAACTCCTGACTCTTTCCAAAGCCTTGACACAGCTTGGCTGTGGTTGGCCAATAAGTCAAAACAATTCGCACGAAACAATCTCCAAACACATTCCAAAGCAGCAAAACACAGGAGAAGCAAATCAGGTAATTATTGTTTTCTTTTTTCTCTGAGGCTTTTCAGCTTCCCAGGAGAAGAATCCTGGGCAAAGAGATTTTTCCAGAAAATCTGACAGTGACAGATTTGATGTTTTAGTTCCTGAGGCACTGTGCAGACCCTGTGGGTTCCCTGAAGCAACTGCTGAGCAGGGTGAAGTGTGTCAGTGGGACAATCCGTGCCTCAGTTTCCTGTTTGAAGAAGAAATGGATATTTCTGCCTTCTTTCACCTGGCTGTTGGGACTGTAGAGCCAGGCTTACAGTGAGAAGATTCCTTTAAAGCTTATAAATAATGAAGGTTATCATTCTTTATCTGGAACAAGCAGTTTCAGCCCACCACCAGAATCCAGGAGAACACAGTATTTCTTGAAAGAAATATTTGCAGTATTTCTTGCTGTCCTTCTGGTCTAAAAGTGCAGTTAAAAATGCATCCTGTTTAATTTTACTATAAATTCTTAAAATGCTGATTCAGTACCTAGCTTTTAGAATACATGAGGAAAGGGAAATGTTAGAGAAAGCATAATGAGCACAAGCTTGTGGTAAAGAGCAAAGCCCTGCTGCAGTGGTAGGGGAAGGCATGCAAATAGCATTTATGCCTTTTCTTGTTGCCACTTTGATGCAGAAGATTATGATAAGAACTGGCACTAAATACATTGAAACTGTGATGTCTTTCAGAATTGAATTTATTTTGTTTGAGCCATCACTGTATCGTACAGCCATGAGACACTGATTAGAAAACAGGTAGGTGAATTTTTAGGTCAGCTGGTTGCTTTAACATGTTTTCCTTCATACCATTCTAGCAAACAATTTGTTAAAATATTTGTTAAAAACCTAATTTCTCCCAAAATTGGTCTAGACTGGGGCAATGACCTGATTAAAGAGACACAGGATAACTTTAATGCATCTCTGAACAAGACCTGCTGAATGTGAGCCCTGAAACTGGAGTCAGGGTCCTGCTGCAGCATGGTCCAGGCAGAGCCCACACCTGGGTGTGCAGGGTTCTGCCTGCAAGCGGGGAAAGGGGCTTTGCTCACACACTGGGGAGGAACAACAGCAGAGAAACACCTTTATAGGAGCACTCTGATCAGTGGAGCAGGGTGTCCCTGCAGGTTTGAGCCCATTCAGATCCCCAGCTTAGATAGCTGCTGCCATGCCTTATCAGCTTCATCTGTTGGACACTGCAGGGACACAGCAGCCCCTTGGGAGGCAGGAACAGGAGCCACAGCCAGCACACTGCACGGAGTCGTGCTGCTTGTGCTTTTCAGCAGTGGCATTTGATGATGGGCTGTGATTAAATAGGCCATGCAGAATCACCAGGGCTAGGTGTGCTGTCAGCCCTGTGCACACCAGCAGCCACACGTGTGCACTGCAGTGAGCCAGCTGTGTCAGTCACACTTCTGTCATCTCTAGCGGCACTTACACAGCACTTAGGGTGGAAAAAGTAACTCCTCTTCCTCCAAAAGCTCTTCTGTTCTCTTCCTCCACAGAGCCTTTGTGTTCAGTGTGCCATTCATCTTTCCTCAGTGTCTTATGTAAACCTCTATTCCAGTGCAGAATGGGCTTAAATGGGACACGGTCTGAGCGCTCTGAGAATAGCTCCAAGTGCCCCCTGACACAGGCCAGTGATTCAGGGCTGGCCTCGTGCTCCTCCTGCTGCTGCTGCACTTACGGGCTGTGTCCTTAAAAACAGCTTTTTGTCTGCTAGCTTTCTTCTTTGGCCATGTCAGTGCTCATTTTGGAATCCATCACTGTCTCTGCCGTGGTTTGGTTGGGTTCCACCCCCCCACCCCCAGGAGTTTTTAGTGATTTATTTGCAAACTGCAGAAGCTTTGGTCTCCCGCATTAAATTGCTTGCTTCCAGTTCTGAGCCCTCAGTAACTCCTCAGACAATGATTTGATTTGTTTCTACACTCTATGCCTTCATGTTATTTATATTTTCATTTGGTAATTGCATAAAGCCAGTTGCCTTGGTCATCAGCTGCAGAATCTGTGTGGAGTTTCAGGCAATTTCACAAATAAATTGCAAGCTACATTTTATGCATCTTTAAATCAGATCTGTCGTTTATCTGTGCAGCTGTCTCAGAATAAAAAATATAGTCAGTGTAACTGAATCTTCAAGGAAAATAAACAAATTAGTTTTTATTGTGCTTAGGCTCATCTTTTCTGGTGTAACAGTGCAGTTAAAAATGCATCCTGCTTAATTTTACTATAAATTCTTAAAATGCTGATTTAGTACCCAGCTTTGAGAATACATGAGGAAAGGGAAGTGTTAGAGAAAACATAATGAGCACAAGCTTGTGGTTAAGAGCAAAGCCCTGCTATAGTGTTAGGGGGAAGCATGCAGTAGTATTTATGGCCTTTCTTGTTGCCTGTTTGATGCAAAAGATCTCATATCAAAGAACTGGGCCTAAATG
Source organism: Pheucticus melanocephalus (assembly GCA_013398405.1). Taxonomy (NCBI): domain Eukaryota; kingdom Metazoa; phylum Chordata; class Aves; order Passeriformes; family Cardinalidae; genus Pheucticus; species Pheucticus melanocephalus. Next base: position 615,539 of record VZSJ01004263.1, on the reverse strand, counting down.
CATTAAAACTGTGATGTCTTTCAGAATTGAATTTATTTTGTGTGAGCAGTCACTGTATCATACAGCCATGAGATGCTGTCTAGTTAGAAAACAGGCAGGTGAATTTTTAGGTCAGCTAGAGCCAGCTGGTTGCTTTAACATGTTTTCCTTCATGCCATTCTAGCAGACAATGCATTTGTTAAAAAACTAATGAATGCTAGACGAGACAAACAAACCAACAAAAGAGTCACTTAGAGCCCTGCTCACAGGAGTTAGAGATGGAAGAGCTCCATGAGGTCATCTGCCTCTTCCCCTCATTGTGCCAGGCTGTTTTCCCAAATCAGGAGGGCAGTAAACTGTGAAGAGAGAGGAAATGGCACTTGGGGAGTGACGGAGCAGCAGAAGGGTCATAGGGAGGAAAACAATTGGGAGCAGTGTGAGCAGTGCCTTTAGAAACCAAGGTTAAAGCACACAGCTCCTGGGGGTCATTGGTGGAGAGGGTTTCTTTAGAGTCCTTGCCTGTTTCTGCTAAGAAAATAGGAAAGAGAATTGTCTGGATGTGCAGGAAATGTATTGGAGCAAAGTGAGTATTGAATAAAGGGGCAGCACACGGAGATTACAGCTGCTTTATGTCCTGTGGTGGATGGCACTGCTGGGAGGCTGTCAGGGTTTCTCACCTGGGAAGGATCACACTTCAGGCTCCATGGTGTGTGGTTGTAATTCACAGCTCAAAGTGTAGATTTTTCTGAAATACGTGACAAAATAAATTCAGCTTGAAGCTGAATAGATCCCTGGTCAGACTCTCTTTAGGGTTAGTTTCAGCAAATGAATTTGTTTTCTGCTTCTGCTGGTCTCTGTTCCTTTGGAGTTCTTGATAGTTCACCTTGTGAAGCCCACGTTCTTTTTGGAATTCAGGAGTAGATCTCTTCGCCTTGCCTAGCCTTGCTGTCTTTCAACTGAACTGAGACAAGCCTTCGTCTGCATCAGTTCAGGCATTACTGAGCTTACTCAAATACTAATTTAAGCACTGAGTCCAAAAATTGACATAAGTTCTAGAGGAGGGTTTTCACCAGAGTGCTGCTTGCAATGGCTTTACTTTGCAAACGTTGCTCTGCATTTATTTGTACTTGTGGAACCAGATTTGTCTGCTTTTACAGATGTGATTCAGCTGTAAATGTTATTAAACATCAGTCTGGGGTGGGCTAGCTGAATATTTCGGCTTTTTGATGGTCTCTGTTCCAAGGCTTTTCTAACAAGCAAGTTGTGCTCATATAATCTGAATTGTGTTTTATTTAAGCATAATAAAAGCAGTGATGCTTGTTTTAAGAGGAACGTATTTCAGTTTTAGTCAGACCAATTAAACTGGTTTAAATCAAAGCCAGTGAACTGCTCAAGTCAGGGATAAGTGCCTGCACAGTTTTTCAGACTAATTTAATTACAATCTGTAACAATTCAACCTTATTTTAAGCAATGCAGCTTTCTCGGACATAAAACCTCTTGTATTTTCTGTGCCCCAATGCCCTCAGTGTGAGGCAAAATGATTATTAAATAGTGTGGAAGCCCTATTTTTCTGCAACACTAGTTGCCTTGTGTTTTTCTTTGTTGCGTGCTGTCATTGCACAGCCTCTGTTTAACTAACATTAGTGCCAGCCCAGGGTTGGACAGGCAGCTACAGTGAGGTGACAATGCCAGGCTGATAAGGCATCAGGAAGATCTGTGTGAGGAGGAACAGTCTGAAGAATGTCTTGGAAGAAATTAGCCCTGTAAATTGTGTGCCACAATTAGCACTGTGGCACAGACGTGTTGGGTATGTTCATGTTCACATACCTGCAGCATAGAGACAGGATTAAAGTGCTTTTATGGCTCTTGGCTTCCATAAATGAGTGTCTCAAACTGTGGGAATCTTTCACAAGATATAATTTAAAAAAAAAAGAATAAATAAAATAAATAAAATGAAGTGAAAATAAAAAATAAAATAATTCTAGTTCATATTAAAAATAATGATATCACTTAGCCCTTTAGCAAGTTTTCTCTGTCTGACAGTGTGTGGAGGTTTTTGTTTTAGTGTTGGTTTGTTGGTTTTTGGGGATTTTTGTTTGTTTGTTTGGTGGTTTTTGTTTTGTTTTTTGGTGGGTTTTTTTTTGTTGTTGTTGTTAAGCTGTGAACATTATTAGGGGTTTTTTTTCTGCAAATTCATCTTTTATATGATGTGGCTGCCAAATTGTATTACTGTTTCCTAGGGACAGATAAAAGCTGTTTTGAAGGCATGGCAGTATTTTTGCCTGGCTGTAGCAATACAGAATATTTGGTATTTGTGCACATTGGATTGTGTTTTACCCTGGAGCAGGCGGGCAGCTCTGGTGTGTGTGGCTGTGAGTGACAGGGTACCTGTTACCACAGACCTCATTTGGCTTTCCTGTGCCAGAGCGTGAGTCCTGGATTGAATTTATTGATCTGCTGTATTCCTGCAGTCTGACAAGGGCTCTCATTTCATTATCCTTCCAGTGCAAATTAGAGCATGAAATATTTCTTAGACACTTAGTAGCCCGAAGTAAAACTTAGTATAATTTTACTATAGTGTTCTTTAATATAAAGAACATAAAATAATAAATCAGTCTTCTAAGAACATGGAGTCAGACTCTTTCCTCCCCATGATGGGGGACCCCAAAAATACCACAGTGAAGGCACAGGAGCAGCTGAGGCACCCTCATGCAGTGCAGGAAGCCTGGGCAGTTTAGGGAGGAGATGAGCCTGGTTTTGTAGCAGGAGGCTGAGTGATCTGACTGCGCAGAAGAAGTAGAGGAGGTGTGCCAGAGGCAGCAGGGAGAGCATGGACTGCAGCACCATGGTGCCAGGAGATACAGATGGGCATGGACTGCAGCACCATGGTGCCAGGAGATGTAGATGAGCATGGACTGCAGCACCATGGTGCCAGGAGGTGTAGATGGGCACGGACTGCAGCACCATGGTGCCAGGAGGTGTAGATGGGCATGGACTGCAGCACCATGGTGCCAGGAGATGGAGGAGATGTGTGTGTCTAAGGCAGCGTGAGCACCAAGTGCAGGAGCTGGATGTCAGGTTCGGGACATCTCTAGCAGAAGGGCAGGTGACAACTGTTCAGACCAAGATTTTCCATAAGTGCCAGAGTTCCATACACAAATTCCCTCTGAGGCTTTTCCTCTGCTTTGTGGAAGAGTTGGGTTGGAGCTAAGTGCTGATGAGAGGAGCACTGATATCCAGCTGAGTGCATTGGGGTTACTCTGTTGCTGCTAAAGCACTTGCAATGGTCATTAGAGCATTGAGGTCTTCAGTAAAAGTAATAAAAGAATTACTGCTCAGCAGGTCTTTATTTCAGTAGTGTTTCACAGTGATAAAATGACATATAAACCCCATTTTCCAACCAAGTTTAATCTATTTTACACCTCATTCTCATACAGGCTTTATAGTAATGTTAAAATCAATGCGTGTTTTCAGTATTTTCCAAGTAAACCTTTGAAATATTCTTCTATTTCCTGTTACGTATGCCACAGAGAAAACACTGATATCTCTACAGCACAACGTAGGAAATAATGTCATGCTTGTGTGACTGTACAGCTACTTGAGACACTCTTGAGTGACTTTTGAGAAGCTGTTGCCAGTGGCTCGAGTGTATCTTTAGGATAACATCAGTGTTTTAATGGGGGCAGGTTTAAATCTACCATGCTATTAAACATAAAGGGAACATTTACGTTTGGAATATCTCCCTTGGCAACATTGGCACTAAACCAGGGAGCAATTTTCCATATTGCACTTAGCAACATGTTTCAGATTTGTAGGCCATGGAGCCATTAAAATATGACTCCGTTAATTAGAAAGTAATTGTGGTATTTCTTTCTAGTGCTGAGGGATTAACTCAGTTTAATCTCAGTGTGGTTAACAAAGGCAGTTAGCTACTTGCTTTAAATATGAGTTCAATCTGTAAAAATTAATAATGACTTCATGGAGAGCAGGATTGGCCCCATGGCATGTGTCCAAAAGTGGGGCTGGTGACTTCACTGAGTTCAGTGGTAATGTTGAACTGAAGAGTAATGTGATAGAGCTCCAGGGGCTGTTCCTGTAGGTGGTCTGCACTTCAAATTCACATGCAGGCTTGGTATCTTTAAAAAAGATCATGAAAGAGAATATTAAGCTGTATCCAGCTCCAGTCCTCTGTGCTGATGCCAGCTCTTGCTTTAGGGCAACTCCATGAAGCAGCAGCAGGAAGAAACTGAAGCATAATGGTTGAGTACTTGTCAGTATTTGCTGTCACCAGTAATTACTATTAGCAAATCCAACTTGGCATGCTGGATGTTAGACAAAAGCCAGCAGTGGAGCTGGAGCTCTCTGAGATATTTTTCTTCCAGAGCTGGGATGATGGCATTAGGATATTTTTCTTCCAGAGCTGGCAGTTCCCATCCTGTTAGCTGGGAACCAGCACACTCTCCATCCTCATTCATTGCAGTGCAGAGAAAAATCATCTCTCTCCATTCATCTGTGGAATGCTTCACTGCTGTCAGCTGGTGGTGTCAGGAGGGATTTCTAGGATTTTACCAGTGGGTTTGGAAGTGTTTGAAAAATTACAAGTAAAGCAAGGAGCTGTTATTATACAGTGTCCTTGGCTTTGGGTGGCACTGTGGTCCTGCTTGGGTCTGCCACTCTGCCAAAGTCTTGTCATTCTGGAGTAGAAAACCCTCAGCTTTAAGGCAAATAAAACATATTTTTAATGAAGAATATTGTAAAGAGATTTGTGATCTCTCTTGGCATGTTGTCTTTCAGTGCGTAGGGAGGGTCCTGTAGCCACAATTGCCTGCCTTGGTGTTGAGAGTTACAAAAAAAGAGGAACAGAAGGGTTAAAGCTGAGAAGAGGCAGCAGGAGGGATGTGGGGGGCTCCCTGGGGGGAAGGGGAGAGGAAGTGAGATCTGCTGTGGCTGGGAGTTTGCCTTTTATTTTTTGCTGGTAGCAAGGCTGTGATCTGTGGAAGGTCCACTGAAAATACTACTTTTCTTTTTTTAATATGTTTACCATATTCCTAAGATCTGTAAAAGGGACAGCCTGTCTGTGCCAGCCCTGGCCCCACACTTTGGTAGCTGCTGTGTCCCTGACACTGCTGTCCACCTGCACCAGCCCTCCCTGGGAAGGGCTGGGATCTCAGACTGACCGTGAAAGGTTTTCTTTTCATCTTCTTTCCATCAGGGGATTGTACCTTTGATCTGGGGCATTCCCATCTGGACTGAGAGCTCCCACCTGAGATGCAGCAATGCTGAGAGACAGCCACCAAGTCCTCTCCATCCTTCCAGCTGTGCTCCCTCAAGCCATCCTCTTTCATGGCCCATCACCCCAGCCTCTTGCTCCTGGTGCCTTCTTCCCTCTCCCAAGCCTCTGCACCCACTTCACCTTTTCAGCTCCTTCTTGAAGGCTGCTGGGAAACAGGGAACCCTGCTGGGGCTTTGTCTCCTTTGTTCCATGCTGTAACTGGCAGGGAAGGTGCAGGTACTGCAGGAGGATCCACAGAGATGCTAAGGTGATGCTCTGGGAAATGGGCATCTTATTTTTAGGAAGATGGCTTCCTCCTGTCTGTTATCCCTCTGTTGTTGAACAGAAAGATGCCGAGAACTACCGCTCCTTTTTTTTGTCTTCTTTCGCCTCCCAGTTCCTTTGCAGAAGCCTGAAGTTCAACATTGTAGATAATGCAAAATAATCTCATTATTTATTCATATAGGTGAGCATTCCTTATTACTGTCTTTGTTTAATGAAAGAACTGGTTTTGTTAAATCATTCTTTTTTCTTCCATTCTGCCTACTCAACCTTCTCTTAAAAAGGCAAAAGCAAACCTGTTAGGTGGATGCTTTAGTAGAGAAACTTGAGTAAAAACTTTATTTATTCAGCTCTGAATGAAAAACTTGTGATGTTGTCCATAACCTTCTACACTGCAGAGTGATGATCTAACCTAGGATGTTATATGTGTATATATATGTTACATATGTGAAGCCCTGAAGTGCAGCTGCACAAAATAAAGGAACTGAAGTAAAACTGAGAGCCCAGAAGATGGAAGGTTGTGCTAAAAACTCACCACAAAGTTCTTGCTAATACATTTACTGATGCAAAGCCTGCTGATTCAGTACAGTCTGAAATGAATGAGCTGAATGTGTATCACCTTCCCTGCACTGTGCACTGGATTTGATTTGCTCTGGGTTTGTTTTTTCCAGGGCGGAGGACTCTCGGGAGAAGCAGGAAAGCAAATGACTGAATCTTTCAAGGTATGTGTCCATGGCCTTCAGAAAAAGGGGTTTTTCCATTGGGTCCCAAAGCTGCAGAGGTAAGGACCACAGAAGGGCTCCAAAGCTCTGCAGCTTGGGAACATTATCAGCACTCCACAGCAAACAGGGCTGGGACAGGCAGGAATGCTGAGCAGCTGCCAGGAGCTGACATGAAATTGCATCCTCTCTTTTTATTTTAATCTTATGCCTAGGAATGAGCTCAGTGAAGATGCCATTCTTTTCCTCTGCCTCCTTCCTGAATGCAGTGCTAGTAACTAAGAGCTCATTTTTCAACTGTATGGGTACAGATGTCAGCTTCCAGTTTTCTGTTGGAAGTGCAGAGCCTGTCAGCATGTGCTCCTTTGAATTCTGCATCTGTCCTAATTTCCTTTTTCCTGCCTTTTATATTCTTCTATATTCCTGCCTTTATTCTTTATGTCACACATCTGTAATTATTTTTCTCTCTTAGTCCCTGATTTACAGTCTGTAAAAAAGCCTTATCTATATTTTGCAGAAATGTAAAAGCAGTACTCAGAAAAACTCGTGTTTTTTCAGCAGTTCCGTTCCTGTTATTTCTGACTATTGTCAGCAGTACATGAGATGAAATTGTGATGATGTGCTTTATAAGTGTTGTGTTCTTCCTGACTTTTTTGGGCACTGCCACAGCTGTGCAGTCTTCTGAACTATGCTTAAGTAATTATTTCCCCTTCAGTTGTCAGGCTCTAAACAGATATGAAAAATTAATGCTGCAATAAATATTTCATAATATTTATATTATAATATATTTGATATTATTTGATTTTATAATATTTATATATTATATATAATTATACATTATTATATTATGTATAATTATGTAATATATATTAGATATAATTTGATTGTATTTATATTATCATAAATTAATAGAACAGAATACTCTAAAATAAAAATACATTATAAAATAAAAATATAAAATATGATATAATATATATGATATAATAGAATATATATAAAACATTATTTGTTTATTTATTTATTTAAAAAAAATCTCTTTGATAAGGTTTATTCTGATGTGGATCTCATTGATAAACAGCAAGGAATTCTTGAGAGTCCATGACTTCAGAATTTCACCGTGTAGCAATGTGCCATTTAATTTCTATTTCCTCATTCTCAGCCCTTCCCAGTTCTTTTCTTCCTCATTTCTTCGTGTTGTGTCTCTCTGGCAGTTCTGCCCAAGGAGGAAAATTCAAGATGACTTTTCAGCCTGAAGGTCTGATTTGAAAAATGCTGACAAAGCCAGGCATGCAGTCAGTTTTGAAACCTCAAGAAATCACAAGTCTGGAGTGCAGGGGCTGTTTTTTGGATTCACCTTCAATAAACAGATCTCAGTAGATTCATTCAGCAGAGTGTGCTGGGCTGTTTGCAAACAAGAATTGCTGTACAAGAGGAGACCCTTGTGTAACCAAACTGACCCAGACTTTCACTCATTGAGGCAGTGTGAGGGAGGATAACAAACTCTTGTGTTTGGGTCACAGGTGAACTTGGCATAAACTAAACCAGGCTTAAGGCAGATTTAATTATACCAGCAGTCAAGCAGGTGCCTTGCCAAAGCTCCAAATACCAAGTGGCACAAAGCTGGATTTATTCCAGGTTCCTTTGCACTGATATTTGTGTGTCAGCCAGAATGGCAAATCATTGTGGTGGAGAGGCTGGGTGAGGGGAAAAACACATTAACAGGTGGGACAGATGGTCATAAAGGGAATAATGCTAGGAGAAAGCAGCTGGCTCAGGCTGAAGTCTAATTTGTGAGACTTCATTCCTGCCTTATGGCTCTGTTTCTGAAGGTGAGCCAAGATCTTTCTAGAAACCTGGAGATTTCTAGAAAATACTGTACTGTGGGAATGTGGGTATGAAAGTTAAGGTGAGAAGATAGGTCCTGGTTGTAGTATCATGCATTATAATAATTATTTTTCAGCCTCTTTAACTTCGCAGTAAAATTAAAAAGGAAAAACTTCATAAATGAAGAAAAAAACCAGCAACAGAAAATGGAAATAAAATAGCCTGGATTCATTCTAGGGAGCTTCTCAAACATTTTTGTGGCAGACAGTTATGGGGTTACAATTTCAGAAACTATAGCTAATAATATTTCAAAGGAATCAAGCTGGCCCGTGGGGCTGACTGTGCTGAGCAAAGCTGCAATTTTGTGCCAATGACCTAAGCAATCCAAGATTGTGGGAGTGCAGAAAGCAGGGTATGGTTTTGGTTAAAGCTTACATAAAACATATTGTTTCCATCGTTTGAATGCCAGATTAGCCCTCTGAAGACATTTCTGTTTAGAATGCAGTGCAGAGCTTTTTAGGTGGGGTGAGCTGCTTTGAGTTTTGCTGCAGTTTCTGCCTGGCTTTGAAAGGTGGAGTCAGAAAGTCCCTGTGCACTGGGGGGGAAGGCATGAATGTTACCACAATTTCTGGCAGGCAGTGAGCCCCTCTAACTGCTGCCTGTTCTGTGTTCTCATGGACTTCTTTAAAAGCAGCAGGTCAGAACTGGCATTTCCTGCATCCTGACTGCTCCTGAGCTACCTTAGTTTGACTCAATTCTGCACTTAAAAGTCTCATCCTGGCAGGTCTGTGTTTACATTTAATGTATGGCATTTAGAGCTGCCTTGTGAGCAGTGATCTTGGAACAGCTAAGGAACATTGAAGGAAATGATGATTATGCTGAAGTTTCCTGTGTTGTAGAAAGTGCCAGATCTCCAGGATTTATCTACCAAGCTCCTTGCACGTGACTGAAATCTTCTTCCCTCCCTGGACTGTAGCATGCACTTATAAATATACTATATAAATAATTATTTAGATTATTTTGTTTATTTAAATAGCAGAGGGTGATTTGTGACCACACCTAAGATGTAGTTTTTGTCTCTAGCCAGCACTGGATCTCTCTGAGGGGGTTATCACACCGGTCATGGAGAGTACAGTCATCCTTTGTGCTACTGAGTGGTTTTTTTGGGAAGCTGGATCAAGAAATGCACATATCTGGTTTTGTTCTTATACTTCCATCCAATAATACCACAAAACAGCACACAATTATGTCTAAGGCACTTAATTTTTATGACTAAAAATCTGGTAGTGCCTTTAATGCATTCATTCTGCTTATTGTGCTGTCACAAGACAGAAAGAATGTTTGGAGAATGTAGCAGTCTGTTTCCCTATGTAACTCTGATTTGGTTTCTTTAAATGTGTGAATTCTGACTTGGAATTCCTAGCACTTGATCTTAAGAAACTAAAGGCATCTGTGATTCCTTTTATTTCTCTCATATCCCGAAAGATGATTTAATGTAGCCTTTTGTCTTGGAATTTGGCTTTGTTTGCCCTTTGAGTGATACATGGAGCACTTCAAAAAGGTTTTACCTCCTCCTGTAATGTTTCTCTGAGTTTCAGGGATCTGAAGCTCTGGGAAAATTGGCATTGTAATGGTGCAAAGTTCACTTCTTTTGTTTTACTTTTTAACAGCCTGTTGAGTGTGCCAAAGTGCTGCAGACTTTCTAGGCAATTTCTAGGGAATACTGTCTGGTTTGCCACATTGCAGCAGAATGGAGTGGCTGTAGCCTACAAGTGGACCTGGATTGAGTTGTTCATGTGAAGGCTTGTGGTGGCAGAAGGAGAAATGTTGAACTCTTTAACTCCTGTGCTTGTGCTACATCAGTGATATTTTCACCCGATGTATGGGGGGAATGGTGAGGAGGACTCCATCTTATCAGAAGGCTAATTAATTACTTTATTATACTATATTATATTACACTATATTACATGTGTGGCTTGTTATTTGTTTCTGGCATTGCTGTAATGTTTTTAAGCTGTGAATTAGGTGATGCTGTGTACAAATCTGAATATAAAGATTATTTCCACTCTACATATATAAAGCCCCCCCAAAACCCCAACCAGAAAATCTCTCCCACAGAATCTAAAGCTGTAGTGTGTGTTACACACGAAGAAACTGAAATTCTTTTTGTAGTCCAGGTTCATATTTCCATTTGTGGTTCAAATTGAGAGACTGCCAGTGAAAGTTTTACATTACTGTGAGCCATAATCATTTTTATACTAAGTGAGCCTGTGATTTATGGTAAATACAGTGGGATATAGGATTCCTTATTCTGGGAGTTGGGAGAGAGAACAATCCGTTTTGAGAAAATATATGGTTTTAAGCTTTAATTTATGAAACTGTATGGTATGTGAGAAGTTTGCTGGCAGTGATAAATAACAAACAGTTCTCTGATCCTAGGGGTTTTTTAAATGAATAATGAATTTTTTTTTAATCTAACTTTCTTGTTTCCCATCAAATGCAAAGATCAAAGTGTATAAAATACTGAATAGTCTAATTTTTGAAACATCATCTTAAAGTCTAAGTTAATTGACTTTATCACATTAGCACATTAGTGTGAGAGGGTTAAATTTCCACTTCTGGAAGAGTTTAGGAAGTACTGAGCAGTTTTCCTCTATTTTCATTTTATAGAGCAGTAGGTAAAGTTACTGACATGCTCAGAGCAAAGGGATCAAGGAACACTCATGTGTTTTTGCAATGAGGAAATACACACAGTTATAGTTCCCATATTACCCACAAGGCTAATAAATATAAAGCACTTTACATGATTTATATGTTTTCAAATATATATTATTATTTCCTCCCCAGCTTGTCCTCAATTTGTCATTTTCTACTGACATCAGTAAATTATTTACCTGCCAAAGCACATGTGCACTCAGTGAGGCTTTTTGTCACATTGCAGCTGTTGATTCTTCAGGGGTTTTGAGTATTGGGGAGGATATTAGAAGCATGCTCAGCATTGCCATTTAAGATTCTGTATTAGACTCTATTTTAAATTTTGCTTGATCAGATAGAACATTTCCTTTATATTATTGTATGGGGAAAGATTTATTACAGTAATTACATCTTGATGCTGTGATGAGCAGTAGCTCCCTGGAATGTGTGTATAGAAAATCTGCTGTTATATAAACTGTCTTGAAGCAGTAAAAGAGAAACATCCTAGTGGATATATGTGTGTAACAGGATACAGTAAGCATCTAAAAATGCTTTGGAGGTGGAGCTCCCATCAGCCCTGGAGAGGCCCTCTGCTGAGTGCAGAGCTGGGCTGCTCTCCTAAAGAATTCCTGTTCTCCTGTGTCTGATCCCCTGCAGCTGAAGCCCCTCAGTTACCATTTAGTAGCTCATCTCTGCATCACCTCTGTGGAAGTACAGAGCTGTAGGCACTGTTAGATCAGGGATGCCAAGCTAGAGGCCAGCTCTGTTACTGTTATAACAACATTAACTTGTGTGGGCTGGGCACTGCCTTAGAGAAGGTCATTCTGATTTTATTTTGATTTCAGCTGAATCTATTTGCTTTGTGTTATTGTCAGTGGTAACAAAACTATTTGTTTTTTGTGTTGTGTTGAATTAAAAAAGATTGGTGAGTAGTAATGCTGTTAAATCACTGTACTTTCATACCACCTGGTTATGCATCCTAGCAGGTATGTGTATGCTGCAGAATTATTTCAGGCGATTTACAATCAAATCTCATTCTCTCATCTTCATCTGCCAGTAGGAACATTGTAGAGTGCTGAGTGGTTTCTGTGATATTCTGCATCCACGTGGGCACAAACTCCTTGAGTATTACTATTAATAGGTGCACCAGACTGACACATATCTGCTGCTCTCATTCTGGTTATTAGGAAAGAATTTGGGATCCCTGGCAGCTCCTTTCGGTTTCAGCTCGATGACAAGCGGTTCTGTGTCTCTCTTCAAGTGGGTAATGTTCTTCAAACAGTTGCAGGCTTTTAGCAAATAGATTTTCTAAGCTGTAAGAGAGGAACTGATTGTCCCGTTATCTGGAGCTGGAGGATTTGCAAATAAAGCTAATTGTCTTCGGCCAGTAACAGGAGCTTTTAGCCAAGATAAAAGGAAACTGCTACAAAAACAGCCAGGGGCAGTTTGGCTGAGCTGATTTATAGCAAAAGAAAGTGATGCTTTATCACTTTTTTCACTAGGAGCTTAGGATGTGTCTGTAAAAGCACAGAAATTGCACTGGAATTTTGGAGATTACATTCAGCCTGTATAATTTTCTGGATTTGTTTTTCCCAAGGTAAAGAGCAAGCAAGGCTTAGCACCAGTCTGTGATTAAAGAAAACTTATAAACTGACTCCAAAACTGAAAAAATCCATAGTGTCCATACCTATTTCCAAGATTTCTTAAATTTTAATGTCATTGTGATGTCTTGTTCCCAGTTTTGTTAGTAAATGTTTTCTTTGCTGAACACACTTGAATAGAAGCTGCAATCTAGGAAGGGAATTAAGTTGGATTGGTCTTTTTCCATAGGATTCTCTTGGCCTTCCTGCTTGCTTTTTGAAAGGATATCCTAACTTTCCATGAGTTAACAGCTTGGAGAGTTGGAAGAGGTTTATGTTAATCCTGTATTTAGTCCCTGTTTCTAAGAAAATACTGAATGGAATGAAATGGGAAACTGTGGCATTTTCATTGGCAGATCAGACACTGAATTTCATGGCAATATTTAAGTTTACTTCTGTCTGCCAGTGTGAAGGGAGATGGAATCTGAGCAAGAGTCAGGTGTGGTTAACAGAGTATTTGAAATGGTTCCCATAACCTCTGAAAAATGTAGAGACTGTACCATGAAAGCATTTTATATTTATATTCCAAAAGCTTTTGAATGCCTGCATTCCATGAATCCACTTCCCTGCATGTCTGCAAGCTTATTAAAATCAGGGTAAGAAGATTTAATTGCAACTGCTCAGGACTTGGACATACGAGATTATGGTTCTATTCTTGGCTGCTCCACACAACATGTTTGTGACTGGCCAGGCTACTTAGGCAAAATACTTCCAACTTGTCTATCTGAAATTTAGGTTTGCAGTTCATTTCTTCCTTCAGCATGGCTCCTTCTTTTAGAGAAGGTTAGATGCAAAAAATCTCTTTTTTTTGTTCCAGTTGCTTCATGTGAAGTACAAATGATATTTCCCAAACCAGGAGACAGGAGTGTCTTGAATCTTGGTGCAAAGATGTGTTATTGGTGAAATGTCAGACCTCTCTATTCCAGTCTTGTGTCACAGGCCAGTGTGAGCCCTCAGCTTGTGTTAGACTCAAACCTTCTCCCAGGCAAAGTCTTTCTAAAAATGGAACACTGTGTTTATGCTGCTCTGCACAAATACAGTGGTTGTGAGGCAAGGAGCAGCACAGCATCAGCAATTGCCTTCACCAAGCTGTCAAATCTCTGAGAAAAGCAGTTTGTGTTAATGCTGAACCACATGAATTAGGTAACTAGCTATGACTGCCATTAGTGAAGAATGGTCCTAGTTCTGGGTTTTTTTCTGGTTTTTTTTCTGTTTTCTGTTTTAATGTTTGCTTACAAATATATGAGGGGACTTTCTGCTGTTATGGCATTGCAATCTGTGTTTCCCTAAATGGAATTGCTTCTTTCTAACCTGAATCCCAGGTGTGTCTGTGCCTCAGACTGAACTGCAGTTGTATGGCCAGAGAGGGTTTTTAGAGCTCACTTGCCCAAAGGTAGCAGACAGCTCACACCAGTGTGTTTTTCACAGCAGTGCAATGGCTGCATTTTAAGCCTGCTCACACTCCCTGCTCACCCCACTCAGTTGATGGGAGCAGCTGTTACCAAACAAGTGAATCGTGGGGCCAAAATACAGCCAGTGGGTCTGGTTTTATTCCAATGTTTAATAGTCTCATCAACGTCTTTGTGGTCCGAATTACATAGAGAGAATCACATTTGAAATGTTCTAGAGAATTTTTTGATAGGGGAGATACTAAGTGACTGTTTTTTGTAGATCTGAAAATACAAATAGCTGGGGTAGAGGAGGTAGACCCCACTAAAATAAAGTAGATTTGTTTCTTAAGTTTTCCTTAATATCGAGTGGAAGGTTTCCTTAGGATCTGTAGGAACCCCATTCCAGCATCTTTCTTAACCTTAAGAACTCAACTTTTGAAATATGTCAGTAGAGAAGAAACTAATGCGTAATGGAGGAAAAAAGGCCCCAACCTAACAATTATAAATCCATGTAATATTCCTGAAGCAGAAGAAAGGGATGAGGCTGTAAAATTCAAGGAGTTTTTCCTGCCTTGCAATCCAGATTCCTACAAAGCTGGAAGAAAGGGTCTTGATTAACTTAAATTGTCTCTGGATCAAATCAGTGGCAAGTTATATGGGCAGCATTTCAGCAACATGGAAAAACTCTTAAAATTTAGCTAGTGCCATTGAAATTAATGTTTTTAGGGCAAAAGAAATTTCTTTTATCCTTTCTCTGTCATCTAGCCTGACTGTAGCTTTCCAACATCTTCATTTCCCTTCTGTTGTGTTTTGAGGGCTTTAGAATATATTTTCAGCTGTGCTGCTGCCCTGGGTGCCCTTTTCATTCCTTTAGGCAAGAAGTTTCTGTCAATTCCAGCCACTTTTCTCTTTTCTTGTCAGAACAGGTTTCCTTCCCTACCTACTGCTGCAGATCAAACATTCCTGCAGCAGAGCTGGAGCCTTTGTCAGAGCAGGGGAAAGGTTAAAGGAGCCAGCAGCGGGTTATGCTGCCCTCCTTTTCTTGCAGAGTGAAGCAGAATTTCATTCTTTGGTGAGACAGACATCTGAGAAGTATCTGTTATGAATCGTTTGGGGGAGATGCCTTGCAGAGGATGGACTGGACATAGTCCTTCCAGCCATGTTTCCTGCTGTTTCCATGACTGTCTCACAGCTGAGTCAGAGCCTTGACTCTCTTTTGCTTTGTCATTTGTTCTGTGGTTTATTACCCAATGTACAGCCAACCTGATGCAATGGTTCCAGGACTCAGTCCAATTACATGTGCTGACATATCTCAGATGAAGTTTCAAGGAAGCTTTATGTTGAAAGATTTCTGTTATTTTTGATATTTACCTTGGGATTGCAGAAGACTGTATTTTGTTTTTTTTTTTGTTTTTTTTTTTTACTTTGGTAATAGTAGTAGTAGAAAAAACAGGGCTTTTTTTCCTCTTGAAATCTTATTATAATATCTTGGCACACATTCCATTCTCAAGCCTCAGGCTCTGTTGTAAATTTAAAATAGTATTGATAGTAAAGGGATTATAGGATAGCTTACATAAATGTTACTTTAATCATTCTCTCCAGCTCTTCCTCAGCTATGCTTTGTTACCTTCCCCATCACAGTAATTCTTTATGCTTTTTGTAATCTGTCTCCTCAGGATTTGTTCCACTGCTGTTCTCAAGTGCAAGGGCAGAACAAGTTCCTTGACTTTGCCTGTTCTTCTGTGTTTGTTGTTGCATGAGAAGGGCCCTGATCTTTCCAGGGATATGCTTACAAATTCAGCATAAGATAAAAAATTATTGCAGTTGCTTGTGATCTTGAATTAATCACCTAGACTGGAGGTCAGGGAGGTTACTGTTTTCATCACAGGAGATTGCAGTCAGTCTCACTTGGGTGCATGTTAATGTTTTGGGGATCTCTGCTGAAACTTGCTGCTGTTTTTAGGTGACCTGTGAGTTATTTTACAGCTGGGGCTACCAGATCTGTTTTTACTCAATTAAGTGATAGAAATGCCTGGCCTAGCACAGTGCTTAGAAAAGTTTGGGTGTGTCAAATGAGTTAGACCTGTTCCAGCTTATGGTCTGGGATTTTCAGTTCAGCCAAGGATCATTTGGGAAGGCATTGCCAAGACTTGCTAGAAAGTGTAGGACAAAATACGCCCTTGCCATCTGCACCTACCTGAGATGGCTGTCTAGGGTAAGAAAGGTAGGAATGCAACAAGGAGAGTGGCAGCTCCAAATCCACTTAAAGCCATTGCAAAGGTGGGGTGGAACAAGCCTTGAAGTGACAGCTCAGCCAGGCACCAGGATGTGGTGTCACAGCCTTGATCAGAACTGACGTGGACCAGCACGTCACCTTTAATTGGCCCAGCTCATAATTGAGAAGATCTCTTTTGACCAAATGATGAATTTTAGTTTCAGTAGGTGACAATATATCTTCTTTACTTGGGCTGGGTAAAGCTTTGCCCTGGGAGAAGCTGCATTGGAATGAACAGGCACTTTTCATGAGGGGGTTCTCAGAAGGTGTCTCTTGGGTCAGCAGCCCTGTGTAGGTTTTGTGTTGCCACATAAGCCCTGAAAATCAACAGTATGCAGCTGCTTTCCCTGCCACTCCCTTGGGCCTGCCATAGGCAGGGAAATCTGATATTTCCCATTCCTTATCAGTGTCCTGGGCTGGGATGTTGGAGGGACATCTTCTACATCCCTTTCTGCTGTGACATGGAGATTTTGCAGGCTTGGGACTGTGTGATTTTACTTCAGAAAACAGGTGCCAAATACCTGCACCCAGTTAGACCGTGTGCCACATCCAGTTCTTTTTTTAATCTCCCTTATCCTTTTTGTTTGGCATTTACCAGTTTTCCTTCCAGGTTAATGGTTTTATTAGGCAACAGCATCAGGAGGTGCTTGAGAGCATGTTGGATAAACAAAGCAAAAACAACACAATGCTAGCTGAAAATTCCGCTTTGTGCTGGCATTACAAACAGTGGAGATCTGGATGGGTGCTAATGCCAATCCCTAATGCATCCTTAACATGCTGCTGCCTTAACAGGCCTTGGGGAGTGTTGGCAAAGGAAGAAAGGAAATTGCTGTTTGTAAAGGTCACAGGTGATAGCAGGGTAGCACTGTGACAATCGTTTAAAGAGCGATGTAAACAGAATAGGCATTGACACTTGACAATACCCTGGCATTTGTCACCTGCTCCCCTTTTGTGGGATCTTCTGAGTGTTTGATTTCCCTCCTGGTGCTGCCTGAACAAAGGGTTTGTGAGGCAGGTGAGGTGTTGTGTAGGGTGTCCTACACAGTGACCCAGAAGAGGCTGAGCTAATACTTCATGCAGAGCGCACTGTGGGAGAGAGTACTCCAAGAATGATCCTCCCAAACCTCCTCCCAATGTGTTCCACTCTGTGAAAAAAGAAGACCAAATGCCTTGCAGCACTTGATGCTGTCTTGACATAAAAGCATTTAGATTCTGAAAGATTTGGGTGCTGTTGCACGCTGTTAATTTGCACTGCTTGGTAAAAAAATAGAGAAAAAGACATAATGGGTAAAGGAATAGAGTCCTAAGAAAGAATATTAAGAAAGTAATGGCCAAAAAAGTGAATCTCCAGAGAGCTTAACAGGATTATAAGAATGAGAAAAGAATAAGAATGAGAAAAATTGCCTTTTTGCCTGTTGAGTGATTGTTGCCCTGCTGGTCAGTGCAGTTCAGCCTGTCTCTGAGGTCTCAGCCAGGCTGTTCCTGCTGTTGTTTGAAGGAATTGTTACGGGTCAGATGCTGTACCTGACTCTCTTGACTCAGGTGTTGGCACAGTGTCTGAAGGAAAGCTGGCTTGCCCAAATTCTGAGAGAGGTGAGAAAGAGCAGATGGGATTCCTGGTCAGATTGTGCAGTTCCAGGAAGCTCTGTGGTCTGGGAGCTGTCTGCTTCTTTTCTGGATAAGGGTCAGAGTTCTGCCTCTCTGGGCTTTCTGCCTTCAAGGGATTCAAAGTGAAATGCAGTGGGTTGTTTCTTCACTTGTTCAGCTTGCTGCTCCCTCTACACTGCTTGTGGATTTATAAGGGCCAGGTTAAAGTCCTTTCCCATCCTTAAATAAAAGCTATTTGTTAACCCCAGCAAATTTAAGAAACTATTTTGAAGTGATCGCTTTCAAGTTGTTGTGCTACCACCACTGAGGAGGTAGCAAAGGGAGTCACAAAACAGAAATCAGCACACTGATGGCAGTTCTAGGAAAAGAGGCTTCATATGATAATTTTGGTCCCCAGGCCAGTTTATTGTACCATAATTACCCTAATGCAAGTGACCTGGGAGCCTGGAGTCCAGGGGAAGCAGTCGATACCACGGGGAGAGGGAGTTCTCTGTGGTCCTTTGCACAGATAAATCCAGAGATACAGCTGTGTTCTACATGCTCACTTAAGCCCCACTGACATCCCTGCTCCCCTGTAACTGTTTTCTTGAGCTGAGTCTTGCACTGTGGATAATTGCAAATACTCCTCTGTGGTTTTTATTCTGATCCATGTCCTCTGTGATACCTTTTTTTCCTAAAGCTTGATAAGAGGGCTAAGAGGTTGCCAGGTAAAACTAGTTGCAGGACATCATTAGGGGATGCTTCTCCCATTGTCAGGAGAATAAAGGGAAGAGTTAAGAAGAGTAATTGTTGTTTCATCAGATTATGTATTAATTCAAGCAGACTAATGCACTATAATATCTAGACAAGCCTTGTAATTGCAGATAGTTGAAACAAGCTTTTAGCTATTCATGTGCTCCTGCTCTAAGTTAATTTCACATCTAAACCATTAAGCAAAAAAAAACCCAACAACTAAACCAGAACCAAAACAACTAATCAATAAGAAACAGGTCTTTGTTCATTAAAGACCTCTTGAAAATTAGGTTATTTGCAGAGATGGGGGTACACTTCTTCAAAAGCTTGGGACTGATTTTGTCTGTTTTTCAAAATGCATGCAGGGGGTGAGAAGTTCAAGACACTGAGATCTCTTGCAGAAGCACCTTTTTAGATCAGATAATAATTTTGCAAATCACTTGATCAGTATTCTGGACCGCCTCTGTTCCAGTCTATTGCATATACACCCAGTACAGAGGAGCAGGATTTCTCCTGGGGGTCTGTGACTTGCTGACTGCTGGCTCTGATCTCCAAAAAAAATCAGTGTAGCATCTGCTTAGTTGTGATGGTGAGGAATTTCTGATGATCAGCTTATGTTCTGAGGTACAGCAACTGGATGTTAACCTAAGTGTCCAAGAGTGTCCATTTGCAAATTTTCTGGGTTTGTACCTTGTACTACTTTAAGTTAATTCTTAAACAGAATTTCAAAATATCCTACTTCTTGTATAATAGCACTGTGTATATGTTTGTGTTCCCTTTATGAATATTTTGCCAGCTACTTAGAGGTTAGTTGTCTTTAACCATCATGACATTAAATATCCCTGCAGAGCAAATATTAAGGCTTGTCCCTGTTCACTGATGCAGAATAATTTTAAATCAGTCTGACTTCATTATTTTGATACACTTAATTTTTGTCTCTGTGTTCCTTCAGGCTTCCGACTTGATTATCACCCCAGCTACGACGTTCAAGGAGAAACCAGACCCCACTGGTCTGGTGTTTGGAACTGTGTTCACTGACAATATGCTGACAATTGAATGGTCCTTGGCTTCAGGATGGGAGAAACCCTGTATCAGGCCTCTAGAGAACCTCTCAATACACCCAGCTGCCTCAGCCCTGCATTATGCTGTAGAAGTGAGTAGTACATTGATTTGGAAACCAAATGTTTTCTGTTTTGTTAGCTCTGGAAGCCACAGCTTTGTAATACAAGGAGTACTACTGCTTTAAGTTCATTAGTACTGAGTTACATCTTGTTCTGTTAACTGATGTTCCTCCAGAGTAATTGCAGTATTTACAACAGGGTTATGTGTAACATGGAAGCAGCTGTGGGCTGGGGATGCCAGCACACTTAAAGTCCTAGCCTAGGGAAGGTGAGCTCTTTCTTGAGTGGTGATAAATTTATTTGACAAACCATTCTTGTTCACTGCAGTGGGTTGGTCCAGTTACTGTCTCTGCTGTGTGTCAGAGCTTCTCAGAGCAGCTTTCATTTGGGGGCTGAACATGCACTCTGTACAAGTCACTTGCAGCTTGTCTAAAGGTTGGTAGCTTGCATTGCAGGACAGGGTAGGCAGGTGCTTGTTTGAAACTCTGAACCAGTCCCTGGAGCTCAGAGCTGGGTCTGATGCACTCAGCATACACAAGTGTGTTTGAGGAGAGCAGACAGCAGGGAACTTTGGGGAGTGGGATGTTAGGTCGGAAACCAGCGTGGTTGAAGTTTCTGTGCTTAGCTTAGTGCTGCCCACAGCTGCCTTTGGTGCCTGCAGAGCAGCTTGGGCTGTGCTCACACCTATGGGAGCCCCAGCAGGGCACAGAACCTGAAATGGAAGCCCACTTCTCCCACTTTGGGGTAGGTGGGAGTGTCTCCACTGCAGTGTGTGGAGTTGCTTGTGCTGCTTTTATTATTTTTTTTTCCTTTTAAATTTTTTTCTTTTGTATTTTAACCACTGGTAGAAGGGAAGCTTTCCCTGTTTGTTTTCCCTGAGCCCGTGCCTTCACCATTTTTATTTTGACTGATTTTTTCCTCATCTAGTCACCAGGCTTCCAGAGGTCCTGTGTAAATTACAGCAGGCCCTGGGACTGAGGCTGCAGCTCTTGATCTGCCCAGGAAGTCAGAAACCACGCTGGAGTCCCAAATCTGTATTTCACTCTTAGTAGCACATTGCTTTAATGCTTGGCCTCTGGCCTGGTCTGAAATCATTGCTAATATGAATATGCTCTTTTTTTTTTTTTTCCATTTTTTTTATTCTTTTACCCTTATTGCATCACGTTTCCTCTAGCCAAGAGGACAGAGAGAGGAGAATCTGGTGTCATTGCTGTGGCTCAATGAATACACAGTGGGTATAATGAAAGTGATCAGTTTGGCATTCCCTCCCCTTTCTCCTTGCCCTTCATGATGCAGTGTGCTAATCTGGATCTGCTGAACTCCAGATCCAGCTCCTGTGATGTACAGATGTCAGATAGTGCTGTTCTCACACCACTGTAGCAACCAACCATCAAGCAACCACAGCAGTTGCTTTCATTAAAGCTGAACATTTCTGGAACACATCACTGTCTCCCTTTTCTAATGAGTGAAAGGTTCTACTGTACTCTGGAATATGAAAAATATTTCTTTTTGGAGAAAAAGATTTAACATCTTGAGAAGGCTTTGTGTTTCAGTAATGATGTGATTCTTACTTCTGTCAAACCATTGATCAACTCTTAGTAGTGACATTCCTCCCTTTTCCCTCTCATTAAAAGTTCTGTGAATGTGTTTGGGAGAAGGGTGGGGGGAAGAAATTGTGTTTTGGGTTAAGAAAGTAACATTCCAACCATGTGCTATCACAGTAAAAATCATATCAGTAAAAACCATATCAAAATATCAGCTAGCTATCTGTAATGTATGTAATGATATCTGATATATGTAATGCTATCCTCTATTAAAGACTTTTTTTTTCCTTGGTGGCTACAATGTCTACCCTAAGAACAACTTTGTTTTCAAAATTGTGCCAAACTTTTAATAAGGTTGGCATTGCCATAGGACTAAGGTTTGGAAAGCAAAAAGTTCTGGGTTCTAATTCTGGTTCTGCTACATAATTGGCACACAGCCTGAGGAAAATTGCTGGGACTCTGCAACCCAGTTGCAACCCAATTAAAATTTGTCATGTGGAAGGACCTAGCTCTGCCATGGAACTGCACACAAGTTTTCTAAAGATTGCATTTCATTGATCCTTATGGAAAAATATAGAATTTGATAACAGTGAAACCTGAAATACTCTGTTAAAATTACTTGTGCACAAATACTACAGGATTATTTTTTTCCAAATAAAAAAGCTGCATATCTAGGCATCCACCCACATGGGATGCAGTTCAAGCCACTTGTTGTGGAACAGTCAGAAGAGGAGAAGCCTGAGGAGTTTGACAGCAGTGATGTAGTTAAATTCATAGAACTTGCACTGAAAT
Organism: Pheucticus melanocephalus; assembly: GCA_013398405.1. Lineage (NCBI taxonomy): Eukaryota > Metazoa > Chordata > Aves > Passeriformes > Cardinalidae > Pheucticus > Pheucticus melanocephalus. The sequence goes on along the minus strand of VZSJ01004263.1, from coordinate 593,666 downwards.
TTAGTGTACAAAGAAATGCTTTGGAAGATAAAATTCTAAGAATCTGATCTCTTGTCTGTAAGGATAAGTGAGCCTTTAATACTTAATCCAAATAAGAGTTGTGTATATATATATATTGACATGAGCTTATATAATACATGTGTTTTCTGTCTATAAGTATAACCAGAAATTACCAGTCTGTAACTGAAAATAACTGGATATTTGCTGGGTGTGTTTCTTGATGTGGTTAGGAGATGCTGGGAGGGCATTGATAGGATAAGGGTTTCTCATTCTCAACACCAGTTGTCTCGATCATGCAGTTTGATGGGATGACTATGTTTAAATTTCCTGTAAAATATATAGAGAAAATCTTTCCATGTATTTTATCTTTAGAGTAAGGCTGCATTTCTCTCATGCAGGCTGAATCCCCTTCCACAGCATAGTGGCATAAGGGGGAGATAAGTGACCAACTACAATTACAGAAAGAACTTTACAAGAATTCTCTCAATTGCCTTATTCTATACTTTGTAACAAAGATGTGTTTTGGACAGAGCTCTAAAAATAATTAACAAATATATAAAATAAAATTACATAGATCCCTTATGTAAGCGGAAATGCTGCTTTGACTCGGGTATTGGTTAGGATGTGAGGGAATTTAGGATGTGAGGGAATTGTTAAGTCAAACACATGCTACAAATTTTAATTGCTGTAACCAAATTATAAAAAAAAAAAGTAAAAATATTATAATGAGGAATTTTGAAGTTGATATTACAAAGATACTATACTACATGCCTATGCTGCAGATCAATCTGTCCCACTGGAGTGTATTGCCAGAACTCACTAGTTAGCATTTTCGTGTTTGGGTGCTGTGAGCAGGAGGGTGAAGCTTTTCTTTCCCCAGTTGGCATGGATCCCCAGGGGTGATCTGTCTGAGTCACTGTGTGCTTCCTCCCCTCCCTGGCTCGTAGCTGTTCGAAGGGATGAAGGCGTACCGAGGAGTGGATGGCAAAATCCGCCTGTTCCGGCCCGCCCTCAACATGGACAGGATGGCACGGTCAGCACTGAGGACAACCCTGCCAGTAGGTACCCAGGGCAGCTCCTGCTCCTTCAGATGGCCTCCTCAGGCAGGATTTCACTGTCTGAATGCTCATCTCTACAGCTTTTCACTTGCAGCATTTATCATACACTCTTAAGTCTTTGATAGCGCAATCAAACTTTGTTATCAGATCTTAGTCTTGAAACCTTTTAAGTGCTTATTTTAAAATCAGAACAGTGAGTGTTTTGCTTTCATTGTTGTCTCCCTGCTGCCTCAGTGTTTCTGAGGGATTATTGTATTCGCAGGGTGCCCTGTGGCAGGAAGGAATGATGGATCTGACTCCATGTGCTCAGAAGGCTAATTTATTATTTTAAGATACTATATTATACTAAAGAATACTATACTAAACTATACTAAAGAATACAGAAAGGATACTTACTGAAGGTTAAAAGATAATAATGAAAACTCATGACTCTTTTCAGAGCCTTGACACAGCCTGACCCTGATTGGTCATTGAGTCAAAACAATTCACATGAGACCAATGAAACAATCTCCAAACACATTCCAAAGCAGCAGAACACAGGAGGAGCAAATGAGATAATTATTGTTTTGGTTTTTTTTTTTTCTCTAAGGCTTCTCAGCTTCCCAGGAGAAAAATCCTGGGCAAAGGGATTTTTCCAGAAAATATGGCAGTGACAAGGGGTGGGTGCTGTTCTGCAGGTATTTGCGTGCAGACAGCTGTCTGATTTGCCCTGGTGCTGATGTTCTCCCTTTTTTTCTCTACACTTCAGTTAAGTTATTCAGCCTCTTCAGTGCCTTTGGTTTTGGTCATGCCAGTAACTTAACACTGCTTTTAGCAATTGTATCTTGGCAGTGAACTTCCTCCCAGGCTTGTTAGCTTAATTGCTGTAAGAACTTGGGAACTGTGGGAGACTTGCTGGCCCCTTGGAGCTGTAAACCAGAGCACTCTCCTGTAGAAGAGGTGGTGCTGCATGCCTGGCTGAGTTGGCTGCACAGGGAGTGCTCCACATGTTTTGGAGGCAAGCAGGGTCAGTGGCTCCTTTTTACCATCTCAGGAGGACACTGGAGCAGAGGAGGTCACTCAGGATACTGCACACAAAGGCACAGTAGCTAAAACCATGGGATATTAAATTCTGTAAGGAATGAAGCCAAGGAAGATGTGAACCTCTGCAGTGTGTCACTGTTGCATATCCTGAGGAGGTGTTTCCTGGAGCACGTGGATCTGTGAGGACCACAAAGTGTTCCAGCTTTATTTCTCCGTTTGTTTTTTTCCCTTTCTGTTCCTTGCCAGACTTTTGACCAGAAGGAGCTGTTGGAGTGCATCCGTAAGCTTGTGGAGCTGGAGCAGGAGTGGGTGCCCTACTCAACCTCTGCCAGCCTCTACATCCGTCCTACCCTCATTGGAACTGAGGTGTGCAATATTTACATTTTTTCCCCTTCTCTCTCTTTTTTTTTTTTTTATTATTGTTGTTGTTGTTTACTTAGGTACGAGGCAAAGTCCTCCATCCCTACAGTGAAAAATTCAGCAGTCAGTAGGTGACAGGATGAAGTCTGGGGGCAGATTGATTTTGTGGTTTTACTTGGGAGTCCCCAGCACGAGTTTAAGGTTGACCACAGTGCCACTCAGTGGGCACACTGGCTCAGAGCACGGAAAATAAACGGAGTTTCCTCCCACTACTCACAGTGGGAATGGAGCAGTGCTTGTGAATTTGGGTTGTCCTGAAAGGATAGTTGTACCTGACATGGTAATATTAAAATCCTCATAATTCTGAGAGAACTTGATGGATCACAACTTGCTGCGTACATTTTGTAATTTCAAGTCATATCTGAACCTAGGAGTTTTGGGAAGATGTTACGCTGTAAATTAAGATGTCTCAGAAGAGACACTTTCATCAGAGCTAAGGACTAGTCCCTCTGTCATTTATTCTTGAGAACTGACCTTCTAAGGGGCTGCTTAGCAAATGGGTATTAATGTGTCCTCTCTGAGCTCATGTGTGAGTCAGTTCTGTAGTGTTGATAAAGGGAATCAGAAACAGAGTTTATTTTATTAAATCCTTCAGGGCTCTTTTTTTCCAGCAGTACCAAGACAGAAATGTACAATGGTAGAGCATAGGACAAGGAAGCTAAAGAATGTAGGTTCCAAACTAGGTAAACTAAACTCCTGCAGTATCCTTATCTCTAAGTAGTTACCATACTTGAGCATGTTACGTTTCACATAGGTTCTAGGGCTCCAATAATTTAATACTTTTAAACTAGTTGCAGATTTTCAGATTAAAGAATCTCCACTCAGTGACTATAAGGTACTGATATTAAAATTGGGGTGTTTACCCCTGGTTTTGCTTTTGGAAATTCTTCTACTCCAAGCTTTGTTTCAGGATAGCCAACCCTTGTGGCCTTTCCATTATCCCACGTTGTTTCCAGGTTGCATGTCCTGCTAGGCTTTTATGATCAGAATCAGAAACCCAGGCAGCACAATCTTTTGAATGATCACATCAGCAAAAATACCAAGATCTCTGTTAGAAGTCTTTCTGAAGCAGCAGGGCAGACAGAAACCAAAGGAACCCTTTGGCCAGCACCAGGCCTCTTACCTGCACCTTCACTGATGGTGATGGCTTAGAGAGTGAGAAGCCATCTCTCAGAGAGGAGGGGCAGGGAAGACTCTGACATTTTTGATTATTTCCTGGGCTGTTGTGTGAGCTATTTTTAGCAGGCAAAGAATTTTAGCTGTCACTCAGGCATTCAGAGAACCAGCACTCAGCTCTGGCAATGCCAATTGGCACTGGACAGTTTTTAGTAATGCAGCTGACACTGGTTTCTCCACTGCTGTTACTGCTGTTGTTGCTGCTCCTTCCCCCAGAAGGCTTTGTGGGCTTCTGGTATAATTAATTCATGTTATTATATTCATATATTGTATTATATTCTATTGTATTCTATTCTGTTATTTTGTATTATATTGTATTATATTCATATAATCGTACAGCACTTCATTAAGCTAATCTTTTGAGTTCTCAAAAACTTGGAACTAGTTGAGAGTGCTAGAATAACGCAGATAAATGGAATGGCTGTAAGTGAATGGTGACTGTATATTTGTTGTGTTGCTTGGATAAGGGGAAAGTTATAGAAATATTTTTTATTCATGGCAGCACTTTGCACTGTCCTGGTAAAAGCAGTCTCATGCTGCAGTCCCACTGAGCAGTGTCTGAAAAGGTGATGGTGCAGCCCCTGATGTTTGAAGGACACCAGTAACTTTGGATTTGTTTGCATTTCTTTATTTTCAGCCTTCCCTTGGAGTGAAGAAGCCCACTAAAGCCCTGCTGTATGTCATTCTGAGCCCTGTGGGCCCTTACTTTGCAAGTGGAACCTTTAATCCAATATCCTTGTGGGCAGATCCAAAGTATGTGAGAGCGTGGAAAGGGGGAACAGGAGACTGCAAGGTGGGAGGGTAAGAAAACATCATCCTGCCTTTCCTACACAGCTCCCAAAGCAGATTTGGTTTTTAGTGAAGTATCTGACCCAGCAGAAACAGAGACATGAAATGCAGTAGTTAAATAAACAACATACTGCAACAACGAGTTCAGAATTGTACTTTGCAAATATTATTTATAAAACTCACTTGCATATTTTTGTTTGAATATTACAGCCAGTTGATTTTTTTGCAGCATCTCAAGCTGAGGAACTGCACCTGGAAGGTGTCCATGTAATAGTTTGGCTCTTGCCCTTGCAGCAGTTGACACTGAAGTTACACTTTGTGCTGCATCACCAGTGCAGCAGCCTGCTCTGGCTGCTCACCTCTTTCCTTGCATTGTCCTAGCCAGGAGCCAGTAGCTGCCAAGTGCTGCTCAGCTGAGCTGACAAAATAATCAGTGGGCAGGAAATAACTTTCCTTCATTCAAGCTGATGTTCTGAAGTTCTGCTTTTTTTTTTAAAAAAAGAGATTTTTGTTCTTGAGGTTTTAAATGAGGTTTTGTTTTTGAAAGAGATTTTGTTTATGAGATTCTGCTTGCTTCTAGAAATATATTGTTTCCTGTGGATACTTCACACATAAGCTGTGAAAAACGGTAGTCAGGAGTCATTGCTGACTTGATTTGTGCCCAGAGGTGAGAACTTGGCTTCAGTGTGGTCAGCATTTTGGAGCTGCTGACTTTGCATCTCAAAGGTTGTTGAAGACCAGAAGCAAAAAGGGTTTTTTCCCCCCTCAAAGGAGCAGGCTTCATTCAGTCAGGTTCACTCTGTAGGCAGCATTTTAGAAAAATTTCCTCCTAAAGGATATGGAATTAATCTGGACATAATTGCGTTTCCTGAAGATGCTAGTTCTCTCAATCTCTTTTATTAGAAAAAAAAGATAGCTCACCTGTCGTGTTATTTGTGCTCCAAGAGTTTCATCTAACATATATTACCCATCTGACATGAGGTAGATGAATTTTAAAAACCACCAACCAAAAAACCCAAGAAAAACACCAAAAAACCCCAAAACCTGGACAGGAGTTATTGCTCCCTCTCCAGGATGCCAACTGCTAAAGAAAGATAAATGCTTTCTGAGGGTTTTCAATTGCAATAATTACAATGTCCAGAATATGGAACAAGAGGTATGTTAATACAATTTGGAAGGATATGTTTGAGTTGTTGGTGCTGCTCAGCCCTTCAAAGTTTTTGAGTTGTAGGTACAAACAATCTAGTAAAATACTGGTGGAATACTTCCAGTGAAAATATCCCAGTGCGAAGCAGTGACTGTTGCAGAGCACTTGTTCATGAGGTAGATGTGCCCAAAATCTTGTTTAAATTGAGAAGATGCCCAGCCAGGTACTCATAACTCTCATAACTCTTTGTTTTGTTTTGTTTTGTTGTTGTTGTTTTTTTTTTTTTCCCTGAAGGAATTATGGTTCTTCTATTTATGCCCAGCAAGAAGCCCTGGAGTTTGGCTGCCAGCAGGTTTTGTGGCTCTATGGAGAAGATCACCAAATAACTGAAGTTGGAACAATGAATCTGTTTCTCTACTGGATAAATGAAAATGGAGGTATGGTGACAAAGTGTGAAAAGTGTAACAGAGCAGATGAACGGGGCTGTCATCCACGAAGTGATTGTTAGAATGCAGATCATAATCTTTTTAATGAAGATGGTTTAACCAACAGTCCATAAAATTTCTCCTCCGCCAGAGAGGAATGTAAAAACAATTATTATTTAGATAAAAGTGCATGAGAAACTTTATTACAAGAATGAAGTTGTAAACATCAGAAGGCTTAGAAGAACTTAGAAAAACAAGGCAACAGACTCCCAAGTCCAGTTCCATTGCTTGTTCTTCTGCAAAACCTTTACCACGTTAGTAAGAAGGGCGATAACAGTCCCTCAGTGCTGAATGAGTCTGTGAAGCTTTATGAATGAAGTGATAAATATTAGACATTTTCTTGTTGTTGCAGCAGCAGTTGATTTGTCAGTGTAGATAGATGGCCAAATTTGTGCCTTGTGGAGCTTAGCTGGAAAAACATGAAAATAGATTTTGGCTCGTTGTGCCCAGGGAAGGACACTGAAGCAGGGCATAATTAGAATTCAATGTTCTCATTGTGCCTAACCCAGGAAAGTGCTGGAATGGTGCAGCTGCAGCACTGTGCTGTTCCAGAGAGCTGCCAGCCACTGTGCTGCCCGTGCAGGGCTCAGTGCTGCTATTGCAGGTGGCTGTAGCAAACAACTTGGCATTCCTGCCACCCAGGAGGGCTGGCTGCTGGCACACCTGTCCTTTCACAGGACATGGGCATTGTCCCCATGGAGCACTTTGCTGTCTCCCAGGATGCTGAGTCTCTCTTCGTTTGTGGGATCTTTGGCTGACAAATCACCCAGTGTCATCACGTACCTGCCTGTGGCTTGGCAGGGGGATTTGGAACTGCTTGTCTCTGTGTTCTGTCACTTCACAAAGGACACTCACTCAGGCTGTGCTTTGGTTTTGTTGTGCAAATGCTGCAGCTGAGAGGGATCAAAAAAAGTGAGGCAGAAACTGCACATCATCATCAAAAGAAAATGCCCATCCTTGTGTGCTCTGAGGTGCTGCTGGGAGCTCAGCTGCTCTCCTTGGTTCATAAGCAGAGGCAGATCCCAGTAAAGCCTGGCCTGGAGGACAGCCATGAGGAGTAGCTTTCCTGCAGCCTTTGTGCCCAAAGGTGACATCTTGTCCTGCATGGCAGGAGGAGCCTGAACAAGTATTTTGTTTTTTAACATAAAGGGGGGAGTAGGGGAAAAAAAACTGCTCAGTTTTTGGTAAAGCAGCATGACTTGCTCCATACTGTTCTTGTATTCCCACTTCTGAGGCTTATAATATGGCCAAAACTGGATCCCTGCTATTGCATAAATGCCTCATCCATCAAATCCTCTTTATGGTTTATGTTCACCAAGTGAAAAATTCAGTCACCCTCGCACAGTCCCTTCCACATGCCTCTTCAGAGCACGTAACTATCCCAGGAGGCTCTTGACATTGAAACTCACTTCCTCTCACAGTGTCTGTTCTGCCTAGAACATAGGCTTGCCTTCAAAAAAGCCTTTAAAAACCTTAAAATTTAAACATATGTCCAACCCGAAGATTGCTAGCTATGAAATCTGTGTGCAGTTTTGAAAAATTCCCTGCCTTCAAAATGATTTGCAAACATTTGGGCTCTACTTCTATCTTTAATGTTAAGGCGCTGTGAATAGTATTTGGGCATTATGTAATATTTGTGTGCTGCAATTGAAATGGTGATTAATAGTCCCCACTTCAGAATTTCATAAATTAAAAAGTAAATATGTTAAAAGATTCTCTGGAACAATCAGGTAAAGTTTAAGGCAAGTTTGCTAAGTATTCTGTAGTCGTGCCACAGAAGTGTCTTGTACAGTTACAGTGTTAACAAAATCAGGATTGCAGCTTCTGTTCTAGTAGAGAGCCCCAGAAATAGAGTGGAGGGGAGAGCAGCAAATGCATGAGGTGGCAGATAAAGCAAAGGATGAAAAAGTAATTGAGGAAAGCAAATTAACAGACTGACACAAAGGCAATGATTGCATGAGGGAAGAGTTGAAGAAAAGCCTGAGGGAGTAAGGGCAAAGACCCAGGAGAAACTGGTAGAAGAAATTAGCTGTTAATATCAGTGAAAATGGGGTTTTCTGGGTTCTCCTTGATCCTGAAGTTCACTTGGAATGTATCACTTTGCTAGAATGTATATTTGGGTGAATTTCTCAGCCTGGCTAGTCCTGCAGGCATCCTGTGAGTGCAGTCCTACCTGCTCTGTGTTCATAGCCAAGCTGCAGTTGTGTAACATGGAAGAGCTCATTTTAGAAACCCTTTTAAACTCTCTGATGGGATTCTGTTGTTAGAGCAAGCTTGTAGCAGGTGTAACAGGGCACTGGGCAGGCAGTGCTGCCAGCAGAACAATAACAGGAGGCAGCTGAAGAGAAACCCTGACACTTCCCCTCAAATGCTTTCCTCCTGCTTTTTCCAGCTATACATCTCAAGCCCATCAAAATAGCTCAGAAGGCAAGTGGAGTGTGTGAGCTCACAGTCTGTTTTTTGGGAGATGGACACACTGATGTCATGTGGAGCCTGCTTTGGCATCACTTCCCAGGGAGGATGAGCTTTGGCATGCCTTGTTGGATGGTGTTACCATCCCTGCCAGATCCCAGGGGAGCAGATGTTCCCTGGCTGGCCCCAGGCTGGGAGGCATCACATGCACACTTACAGAATTCTACAGAGCAGCCTGTTGGGATCATTTTGAGACTTTCATGTCCTGTCTGCTCAGTGCTGTTTGGCAGCTGGGTTGGCCTGGCACCTTTTCAAACTAGCTCAAATCAGTTAATATATGTTATTGAGCTTAAACAGGTCCTGGGCAAGATCTGTGGCAACATCACCAGACAGAGAAGTGTAATCACAATCTTTGGTGGCAAAGTCCACAGTATCTGAAGTTTTCTGTGAAAGAGAGGAGTGTATTAGATTGTGACTGGATCACAAAGCAGAATTTCAGGTTTGCAGTGTTTGGAATCAGGTGAGCCCTGTGGCTCATAGAAAATTTTGAAGTCTTCTCCTTGTGATAGTTGTGCCAGAATGAGGACCAGACATACATCACAAAGAGCAGTGAGATAGACAGCCTCCAAAAAGGAAATGCTGATATTCCTGATTGTATGAGGAGGAAGAGAGGGCGGATGGAATTAGAAGTCTGGGATAGGCTGGGGAATGAGACTGTGGGCTGGTGAAACCAGAGCAGAGCATACAGCCTGTTCTGGGGCAGCATTTCTGTACATTTTGGCATGCAGATTACACCTATTACTGGTGTGTGTATGATCCTCATAAAGGGAACTTGGAGGCACTGGTAGGAGAGTCCAAATGAATAAATCCAGGGGTGGCTGCATTAGAAGGTTACACAGTTGTATGTACAATGCACTGAGGAATAAAACCACCTCCAAGGCATTAGGCATATTTATGTATTAAATGTTTCTTCCCTGCCCAAAAGGTGGGGAAGAAACATATTTAATACATTAATATCTAAAGGTTATAATAAAAGGTGAATATAAAAAGTTCCAAACGCTCAACAACAAGTTACTGAACTGAGTATCTGTTTGTGTTCTTGGAAAACTCTGATAAATGTTGCATCTTACAGGGTAGGAATTGATTTTGGTGCCACAGAATCATGGAATATCCCTTGTAAGGGACCCATGTGTTTGGTGTAATATCAGTAAATGTTTGCTTGTTTGTTTGATTGTTTTTCAACCAATGCTTTTTCCTTTGGCAGAAAATGAGCTGGCCACGCCACCTTTAGATGGCATCATCCTTCCAGGAGTGACAAGGCAGAGCATTTTGGATCTGGCACGCAGCTGGGTGAGTGCTTTGGCAGCAGTGGTTTCAATTGTCAGGTTATAACTTCAGCAGAAGTCAACATTTCTGGTGCTCAGTATCCCAAAGTTCAGCTGAATTGGTTAAGTCATACAATCATAGACCAGTCTGGCTTGCTAGGATCATACAAAGGCCTGGGTTGGAGGGGACCTTAAAGATCATCTCATTCCAGGGACTCCTTGCACTGTCCCAGGCTGCTCAGAGCCCATCCAGCCTGGCATTGGAAAGGACCTTAAAGGCCACCTCTTCCAGCCTCCCTGCAGTGAGCTTGGGCATCTTCCACTGGCTCAGATTGCTCAGAGCTGTGTCCAGCCTGTCAGAAACCCTGCTTTCAAGGGTGTCATCCCCCTGGATGTCCCCTGTTCCCTTCAGCCCGTCAGCCCCACCACACAGCTTGGTGCTGCTGACAGAGCTGGCTGAGCATGCACTCAGTCCTTTAACCTGATGGGAACTCAGGGTGTGCTCATTCAGGGATTCTCAGGAGCATCACCAGAATACCCACACCTGTCACACAGAACAATACCAAGCTGGTTAAAGCAGCTCCATGCAGTATTTACCATGAAAATTCTCATCAAATCCACTGGTACCAGCACTCAGAGCAAGGAAACAAAGAATTGCTGTGCATGACCATAGCTGTACTTCAGTCATCACCTCATTATTTCTGCATTTAGTTCTCATGCTTCCAGCCGTGTTTCTGCTAACAGGCATGCAGCCTGCCCTGCCACAGTTTTGCAGTCATCTGTCTGCTTCCTGTTCCTGTTCTCTAGTGCAGCAATCCAAGAGTTTATTTGGACACTTGAGACTAGATCATGTCTTGAAATGCAGAAACTCTGCCTTGCTGTGTTCAGAGGTTTTATTGCAGCCTGGGCAAGGATACTGCACAGCCAGATGCTCATCAAGCCCAGGATCCTGTCTCCTGGATTTGTCTGGGATTATGCTCAGAGTGGGATAACAGGAATACCACGTACATGAAATAAAAATTTCAAAGTCTGACATTTATGTTTTTTCTTGAAACACATCCCTTCAGTTGATGCCTGTGCATTCTTCAATGCTTGTAGAAGGTAAAATACTCCCAATATTAAGACTACAGTGTAAATGGCTTCACTCACACCTGTAGTACAGTTAATTCCTGTACGTGACAGCTGTGTGCAGGCTGCAGTGGAATTTTTCACTAGGGATTAAAAAAATACATCACATAAATTGGCCTGGCAGGTGAAATTAATCCAGAGAATGTATCTTGCTTAGGAATTGTCTGAGAGTGGGATGCAAATTGATATAATTGAGTAATTTCTGGACAAACTCTTAACATGCTAGAGACCATGAGTAGAGAGATCCAGTGTCCCATAACAATTCTTTGTTACTCCCTAATGTGATACTGATACTCCACCAAACCAGAGGGCAGTGCCACTTAATCATCAGCATTGCATCTGGCAAACCACTGGCATTTTTGTAGGGCATTCTTTTGATGAAAATCTATCTTGTGTGACACTGGCATGTTTGAAAAGATCACAAGATCAGAGTAAAGTTTTGACTTATTGTCACTAGGCTAAAAGTCCTATTGGAAATGTTTCAGAAAACAAAACCAGTAATGGGGGGTTTTTTTTAACTTTTTACAATTTCTATGGTTGCTGCTTCTTGTGCAGGGAGAATTCAAAGTGTCTGAGCGATACATCACCATGAGTGACCTGACAGCTGCCTTGGAAAAGAACAGAGTGAAGGAGATGTTTGGTGCTGGAACAGCCTGCATTGTATGTCCCATCTCTAAAATTTTATATAAGGGCAAGGTAAGGAAATGTCTGGTTTTTTTGTTTTACCCCTTTCCTTGTTTCTTCTGAATTTTCTCCCAGTTATTTGCAACTGTGGGAGATTTCTTCTGCACAGGTGGGATTCCTCAGGCATTCAGAATGTTAAGCTGATTTGGTGTTTTGTCAGCACAAAGTTCAGAGCACTAGGGGCAGTGCAGCTGCATAAAGGGTTGTGCTTTGTCCACTAAACATGATAAGTACAGTAAATCTCTGTTAGGTGATACTTCCTGAATGAATGAAGTAGAATAAATGTATTGATATTACCTGGTGCTAAGATAATGAGACATGGTGGTGCTGAGTGAGAAGTACTGTAAATATAAGTGTTGTATTTCTACACAATATACCTTGAAATGAAATGCTGTGTATAATGTTACCTCTCTTGCCTGCACAATATTCCCTCCATTTTGGACAGATCTCTTGGAAGCCTAAGGTTAGTCTTTCTTGAACAGGAGCATAACAGTTTAACTCTCTAACTTTTCACTGGCTTAGCAACACCTTCCTGTTTAAAAAAACCAACAAAAGCCCCTAAGCTAACCACCCTTTCTTACTCATAAGGGGGGCTAGCCAGCATGATAAATATTTATTAAAACTTCTGGCAACCATAAGGTATTCATATATATGTAAAGCTATAAAGAATAACATGTAATAACATGTTACTGTCTGTCTCTCCCCTTCTCCCTCTCCTTTGTTCCATGCCAGCACTTGGACATCCCAACCATGGAGAACGGGCCTGAGGTAACAACCCGTTTCCTGAATAAGCTAACTGACATCCAGGTAAGGTGTTCCCTCTTCTATAACCAGGTAAAATAATAAAAGGTGAACGTTGGAAAGGAGTGGAAAATAATATTTTGGTAGTGCTGCTATAGATGGCATTATATAATAATGTAGATCCTTTGTCTAATGTGATTATTCTGCCAATTTTCTTTCCTGGAGAAAGTATGGTAGAGATGAAATGTAGTGTCATTTTTCCCTGCTCATCTTGGAAGGTGGGTAAGAGTTGCAAGATCTTAACTGTTATCAGTGAAATCTAATACTGTTGTTAGAGGCTTTTTCAGGGAAGAAGACAGGATTATGAAGCATCTTAACCACAATCACAAATGAGTACAGTTTAATCAATGAGGCAGTTAAACACACACTGGGCACAACCAGCTGATCACCATTTCCATTTCTCATTATCTTTCCAATCACACGGTCACTTCTCATTCTTAAAGCAGTTCCCTCCTCTGTCATGTGCTAAATATCGAAGTCTGTTTGGAATCTGTGCTTTATCTCCATGTCTGGGCATTTCAGGAACTATTTCAGGTGAAGTCAGTGAGCGGCAGGTGATGGCCCTTCTTATTAAAGTTTCCTGGAGTTTTTTCCTTATTTAGTGTAGTTTATGGTGTGGGGGATTTGGGGATAGGAGAAGAGCTTGGCAAGTTACAAAGCCCCTTTATTTCAGATCTGATAGCAGTTGCTTGGCAGTATTGCCAGGATTTCTTCATATTGACTCTGATGGTTTCCGTTCTACATTTTTGGCTCCAAGTGTTCTTAGATTTGCCACTGAATTTTTTATGTTCCTGCCAGTAATCCTGTGATCTGTGTCTTTCTCCCTTGAGACAGTGAGCAGTGGAAGACAAAGGTATCCAGCTTTTTCCTTGAGGGGTCCTTCCCTGCTCACAGAGGGTCAGAATGGGTCAGGCTGGAAGGGCCCAGCAGGCTCATCCCAGAGCACATGGCCCAGCAGTGTGTCCAGACAGTTTTGGAATATCTCCAGTGAGGGAGACACCACACTCTCTCTGGACAATGTGTCCAGTGCTCAGTCACTGCACAGTGAAGAAATTCTTCCTTATGTTCAGGTGGAACTTCCTGGGCATCAGTTCCTTTTGCCTTGTCACCCTGGTGTTCCACCACCAGCCAAGGCTCAGGAGGAGGCTGAAAAAGTGTGGATTGTTACTAAACATTTCCTTTCTGGGAGCTTTTCACTTCACTTGCCTGTTGATGTGGATCTTTTCACCTTTCAGCTGTGCACCTAGTAGGTGTTCCTCAGTTACATGCCAGGAGTAAATTTGTTACTCCTGGAAAATGCTGGACTATGTGTATGCTTAATTCTGGGTTCTCTTCCTTCTTTAAAAAAAAAGTAAGGAGAGTTAGAAGACATAATCATTGAAAACCATTTTAAAAATTATTGATTTTAAAGAGATTGGTGGTTGCTTCCCCATTAAGAGTCAATCAGTGGTTGCTGGTTGTGTTTCTGCACCTTTCTATCTGTGGAGAGCTGGGCTTATATCCAGAAGGACTTGATGTTGCACAGAAAACAATGCTGTGGCACAAGAAATGGACTACATAATAACCTTAAAATGTTAGAGGAGAATCTTTGACCAAGAACTTCTATATTCTCTACCAGGAGAAAAAAATAACAGATCTCTTTGCATTATCACTGGATTATTGTCGAATCATTTGGACAATCTGAGGCTGCAATTCCAAGGAATCTTCCACGTTTGAAGCTTAAAGTGCAATAGAAATAGCAGTCAAACACAGCTTTGGTCTTTGTGCTGTTCTGCTGCCTGAACTGGGGCAGTGTATCCATTTCATGTTGAGCCCTGGGAATTTTTTAAAAAGTGAAAATTCTCAGCACCACCAAGTCCTGCACGTGAACCTGTGACCAAAGGTGCAGGCTCCATATCCACTGTTGTTATACCAGTTCCCTTGTGTAGAGTGCATGCTGCTTTTATTATTTCCATGTTCTCTTCATTGTTGTGTTTCCAGGTCTGGTTTCATGCTGCTCTCCTGCAAGTCTGCCCTGTTCAGTGGGATGTCTGTAGATGTGAGCAGCTGCTCAGTGGAACCAGAGCTGGAGTGACAAATTAAAAACTCATGGGCAGAACTGATTCAATTTCTCATGCCACTTGAGGGATACAGTGGTGGCACTGCAATGCACATTTCCCTTCCTGTCACTGAATGGATATATCATGGTTACCAAAGGCTGATAAAGACTTCAAATTAAAGAACATACATTATATAAATTAATGGTGTGCTTATGAATGAATTAGTAACAGTGCACTCTTCATGGCTGCTTGAGTTGGTAGATTTAGGGATGAGGTTATTTTTTCTGGGAATACACTCACTGAAATACCACTCATGTTTCTGTGGGTTTCCATCCACGCTTTGAGAATAAACAAGCTTTTGTTTTGTCCTTTAAGACATGGATTAAGCTGCAGCTTGGAAGGGATGGATAGAAAATAATATATATTGCTTGTGCTACATGTTATTAAATACATTTAAACACTGCAGGCAAGACAGCAGAGAAGAGACATTTAATCAAAGACCCTTTCTTTCTCTGGGCAGTGAAAAACAACCAGGAAAGGACCATGAATGTGGTAATTTTTACAAAGAATGACCTGGAGGTGGTGCACAGTGGAAGAGGGATCAGACTGACTACCCTGAGATCACAAAGCCCTTGACAGGATTAAAAATGGAAGCTAAATCTGCTTTTGTTTGCAGAAAGAAATTATTTTCATTGTGGTACTGCAGCTTCATTCCCCTCTTAATTCTGGGAGCAGGTGCAAACTAGTCAAATGGCAACTCAGACTGGTCCCTGCCACAATTTCTGTATTGGAGCATTGGATGATCCTGCTGCCTAAAGATAAAAAATTTACAAATAACTGCAACTGCAGAACATGAACAGCAGAATTAATAAGGAAAAGAAGATGTGATCATTATGAAGGGCAGTCAGAGCCTTGCCTGCTGGACTGAGGGGTAAAACACAAACCCACTGAACACCATTCCTTTGTGCATGTAGAAGTGTGTTCCTTCTGGCTCATCCTGATTTGGAGTTGTTGTCTTTTCCCTGCTTTAGTCACCTGTTATCACTTTTCCTGCTGATGCAGAACCTGTACTGGAGGAACTTCCTTTTTTCCACTCTGGAGAAATTAAGTGATCTTTTTAGTTTACATAAAGCCTCTAAAATCAGTTTTCATTTCTTGGTTGAAGGTGTTGTCAAGCTCCCTGAGTACAACACTCTAAGGGAAGAGACTCCCATCTGCTGCTGTCTCTCCACCTCTGAATTATTTAACTGCTTGAGCCCTGTGTGTGTTTTGGGGTCTCTCTGGAGCATTGTTTACAGGACTTCTGACAGAGCTTTAGAACATGGAGCCAATCTAGCTGTCAGAAGTGCTGCCTTGGGGCTGAATGCTCCCCTGGAAGTGGATATGGCTGCGTGCCATAGGTTGCCTTCATTTCTGCCTGGTGATCCCATTTGTTTGTGTACAGAAAGACAACTTGTTTTATTTTGGATTACAATTCTCCCTAATTGTACTCTGTGGTATTTGTGATGGTTTTATTTCACATTCAGTCAGAATGCTGTAATAAAAAGCTACCTTGACAATAAAAAGAAATAAAATGAAATGTGTTTGTTTATTGGAGCTTGAGCAGGGGCATACTTAGGAGTGAATTAGTGAGCAGGCCTCAGGGAGTAACTGCATTAAACTGATGGAATTGAAGCAGGGCTGTTCTGTGTCATCTGTAATGAGTATCAGCTCTGCTCCTTCCTAAACCAGCTAGTGTAACATGGGTAAAGCAAACTGTCTTTAGGCAAGTAAAGGCATAAGAATAATGTACACTAGTATCAGAGCAGTGAAAATGAACATTTCTAAGGATAGACCTAAGAACTTATCATAAACATACACTGATTCTTTTATTCTTAAACTTCATTTTTTGCTTTGTTTCAGTATGGAAGAGAAGAGAGCGACTGGGCAATGCTGGTGTCATGAAGGTGGCAGAGTCCAGAGCCTCCAGACAGACCTGACATCTGAACAGTGACAAATTCTGTAGCTGCCAGTGTGTAGCATAGTCCCAGTATCAGTTTGCTCCCCAGGATGATTGTTTCCACAATCTGGCAAACGTGAACACAATCATTTTGATTTCTACTGTAATCCTCTTGGTAGAAGCCTGTCTTCTTGGTAGAGGTGCTAAATGTTAGCAATAGAACTTTCCCAATGGTTTTCTTAGTGCCTCCTTATATACAGTCTGGAAACCTGTAAAATGCTCTTCAACTGCTCTTCAGTTTGGTTTGCTTACTGCCTCCACCAACAGAGGATGTTGCCTGTTAGCTGCCCACAGGATTCTGTTGACATTATTCTGCCTTTTGCTCTGTGTTTGGGAAACAAATTTAGCCATACACTCCATTCTTTCATACTCTGCTGCTATGGGAGATTCCTGAGTTTGCATAGACTGGTAGGTGCCCTTCTACTCTGTCCAATAACTCTGACCTTTAGCCCAAAATTCTGCAGGATGGTCCCTGTTGGTCTCTTGCCCTTCCCTCTGTGGGGATTTGCAGTGCCTGCTTGGGCAGTGCATTCCTCTCTGGGAGCTGAGTACATCCTCCTAGACATGATCTAAAAGGCTGTGTCAGGCTTTTAAAAATGAGGTAAAAGTTCCCCTTTGGCCTAGCTGAGCTCTGCAGACACAGTGTTGCCTTCCAGGTGAGTGTCCAGAAAAATGAGATTAGACAACTTTGGCTGTGAAAATTGAACCATTCTTCACAGCAACCAAACCTTTGGATTGAGGAGTTTCTTCCATCACCCACTCACGTCATTTAGATCAGAAAAATGCTTTCCTTGTCCCTTTCACATACTTGCTGTATCCAGCCTCCATTGCCACGTGTACTGTAGAAGGGCCTTCCTGTTAAGGAGCAAGCAGTGTTGTCAGCAGAACATGTCTGAAAGGAAAGAGGCTCCATTCAGACCCTGATTTCATTCTGGTTAAGCAGATAATTCATAGAATGCTGCTTTCTCACATGCAGCCTTGATTCTTTGGAAGCAATACAGAGCATGTAGCCCACAGTTGGGGAAGTAACTTCTGCAAATGTTCACCAACGACCATCCTGTAATATTTATTAGCTCTCTCCTTCTGCACACAGCTTTGTTGAACAGCTTTAAGATACCTCTTGCCAAAAAGGATAACCATATTCTGTATCAATGTTCCAAAGTGCTACTTCAGTATAAAACTGGTGGAACTTTATTGACACTTTATTGGAGTCCTATAAGAAGTAAAAGTGAAACATTTCTTGTTCTAGTTTGAAGTAGAGATGCACCAGTATTAAGGGAAACATTTAGCACTTTAATTTTTTTAAGACCAACAGTATCTCTCCATGCTTGCTAAGTCTTTTGTAGTTACTGGCATTTGTTAACATAGTTTAAAAAGGTAAAATATAATTTCTAGTGGACCATCCATGCCTTATGCAGTTGTTAAAGAGCAGCCTTATGGCTTCCTGTTCATTTTTGGTCACCTTTTGAAGACCCCTCCTTAGCCATCACTTTGTTCTGCTCCCTCAGATGATGATTTTTCCTGTCTTTGACTGCAGTCCAGTCTGATCTTTTAATGAAGAACAGTTGAAGGTTCTCTCTGACAATGTAACTATTATTAAAAATTGATGGATAATTTTTTTTTAGTCTACAACTGCAAGCACAAAATCTTGTTTCACTCACAGTAGCCATAGTGTTGTGACATTTGAATTTGTATCCTGTGCTGGTCTTTGTTCAGTATCTTACTATGTGTTATAAGCTGCTGGTAGTCTTTCCTTTTATTTACTTAGATGACTGGAAATACAAACATGGGGAATATGTCAAGGTGCAACATGGGGTAGAGAGTTTTGTCCAATGAGACCAGTATTGAAATTAAAGAGTGCCTTTAACCACAGTGTGGAGTGGAGCTCTCTGAAGACGATGTAATGAGCGGCCATTTGTGTCTTACTGGTACTGAACAATCTATTCCTTCCCTTAAATTCATCTTTGATTTAGGAGCAAATGGAAAAGTGAAAATATCTAAGTTCAGATGCATGGCAAAGTGGTTGTGCAATACCTGAACATCTCAGCTTTGACAGAGCTGATAAATGATACCACATACCAGAAATCCCCATGAAGGCCTCAGTATACCAGCAGCAGCCTATTCACTAGGCAGAATGAATAAGGACCAGTTAGAAAAATTACTTTACTGAAATGTAAACCTGAAAGTTGTTAAATTGTTGAATTGGTTAAGTTGTTAAATTGGTCGCAGGTTATTTAACATGAATCAGGTGGTTTCATTTGTTGTTTTGCACTGTTTCCTGCATTGACCAGACAGACACCTCTGTTTTTTCTGCTAATGGAGACTCAAAATGAGGAGATTTGGTAGTGGAATGACCCACAGAAATGAGTGGCCTTTTCTCCCAGTGAAGAATGAAAACTTGGAGTGTGTGTGTGTTAATTGTTGTCTTTAACATCTTGGTTAATTGCCTTGCTCTGTCAGTGTCAGCTCAAGGCTGTGCTTGTTTCCAGGTGGGATCCAGGGGAATAGGTGTTAGATTTTAACCTAAAGAAAAGAGCTGACAGGTCAGTATAGTACAGGAAATTCTTCTGATGTTGCATGCTGTCCTACTCTGAATTCTAGCAGTGCATTTTATCCCATTAACCAAAGGAAAGCAATAACATGTGTAAATAACAATCAGTATTTGGTATTGCATTCTCCTTGTTTTCACTTGTGAAATTTAGGAGGGAGCTGTGGTATTCCCTGAGCTAGTAACAGATTGTAAAAGAACATCTGCACATCTTTTCTCCATGTGCCCTATTTGTTTAATTGCAACAGATTTACATAGAAAGAGTATGGTACATCATAACTAGGCAATTATCCATTCTTCATCACTTAGTTATGGTTCTGGTAATTGATCATTTAAGACATAAGATAGTCTAACATTAGGAAAATTTGAAACTGTTCAAAAAAAGATCAACAAATTAATATTGTTGTGTGATATTTGCATAATTGGCTGCAATTATTTAATGTTTAATTGGGTTGATCAGATGAGATTCAGCCTTTCACATGCTTATGCTTTACAAACACTGGTACTTTAAAATGATAATACTGAAATCTAATTTTCATATGTTCTTTCTTCTCTGCATTCTTTTGATTATTATTTTTAATATTGAGCATGTCCTTAATTTTCAGTTTGGTTAGCATGATTCATGACTAGGAAAAAAGTCCATCAAATAACAGAATTTTCATGAAACTGGCATTTCAGACAAGCTGTTCTGGTGCCAAGAATTATGGCTTCAGCAACTGGCATTACTTAACCAGATTGTTAACTGCAGTGAGGGCAAATTCCTTGAGAATTGGCAGGGACAGAGCCAGGTGAGGATGCTGATAAAGGTTCCTGGGGTAGATAATCTGTTCAGTCCAGAGCAAGGCAAAGCAAACAGGATTTTTCTGGGGTATAGAGGGGAAGACTGGTAAGACAAAAGCAAGGTAGTGAGATCTCTCTGCCCAGCCATTGTTTACACCTGTTCAGCTGTCTGAAGCCAAAACCAGTTATCAGCCACTCCTCTTCTTTGTACATAACCTCTTGTTTGGGTTTGCCCAATTCAACATAGAGATATCACAGATCCTTTCCTGTGTATTAGTTTTATTATTTATCCTCAGGCATGAGGAATGGTAATTTGGAAAAATGTGACACTTGAAAGTCATTTGGAGTGCAAGTTGTTTAAAATGTCTGTCTTGCAAGAGGTAGACAGAAAAATAGCTGGGACTGATCTCAGAGCTGCTTAATTAGAGGAGGAGCCCTCTTGAATTCCATGGCCTCTCCGAAACAATGTGCATCATCCCAGCAGGTTCCTGAGTGTGAGCTGTCAGTGCCTTGCTCTGGATAGAGCACAGAGAGGTGCAGAGCTGGTGGCACAGCCTGGCACACTGCACACTGCCTTTCTCTGCATGGCATCCACCCTGCTGAGGGTAAATGGCAATGTTCTGGTGGCAGGCTGATGTCCTGAGAGGTGGCAGCTGGAAATGATGGCTGAGCATGCCCTGAGATGGTGTTACTCTGGTCCTTGCTGTCTTTCCCTTTCACACAATCTTGCATCTGCTTTTTCCCCCAGCCTGCTGTTGTTGTCTCATATCTAAAAGGGACTGTTTGAGCAAATTTGCATTCATTTTGCTTTTAAAAGTAGTGACAGGTAAAAAGAAAAAAAAGGTAGTATTTTCATATTCCAGCTGTTGAGAGATCAGAATTGTGCTTTACCACCAGGACATGTAATCCCTGAACAGACTTTGTGACCCTGGACAAGTTACCTGAACTCTTTCTGACTGCAGAGCAGTAGCACTACCACTGATACCACTTCTAACTCTAATCCCAATTTTTGCTTAAAAACTTGTTTCATTGCATATCAAATTAAGCTTTCCAGAAAAAACTTTTTAAGCAACAAGAAATATGCCATGTAAAGTCCAGTATTTCAAGGATTACATTAGAATAGACTAACTTGGTTATGCAGGAAAAAATATTATTTAAATGAAAAATACATTCAAGGTTTGCTGCATAGCGCCATAAATGTGTAACAGATGTAGTTCAGAATATAAAAATTAGCATACAGAATGATCTTGACAAGAGAACTTCATCTCAGACTGGGCTATCCTATTGGAAAAGTGATGCTTGAAGGAATCATGACACCTCTCTACAATGTGAAGTCATGAGCATGGGACTGTCTCAGAGGGGCACTTGGGCATGTAGCACTGAGACCTCTTTATCTGTCTTGACCAAAAATTTGCTGAACTGCAATGCTTACCAGTTTGGAAATGGGAAAGACTTGTGTTTTACTGTATTTTGTCTCTAACCTCAAGATTTGGAAAAATAATTCATAGGTCTTAAATCATTTACGCTCAAAAACTTCTTAATAAGTGATTTGTGGTTTTAGCCATAAGAGCAGAAGAGAATACTGGCATTGCATTGGTGAAAAATATTGTTGTAGCAATCCACCTGTCCATGCCTTGCTGTCAGCATGATTCTTATTAGTAGGAATTCCAGGATATTTCCTCTGTGCAAAATCTGAGTGCCATCTATAGTAAATATATATATATATAGGCAATATACTGGCAAAGATATCCCCAGCTCCAAAAACAAAACTAACATGGCCATTACCTTGAGCTAGAACAGTCAGGCACATTGGGACTTAGCAAATGAGGAGCAAAACTAAATTACATCAGTAAATAGATTTGAAATAAGATCAGTCAGTAGATTTGGAATGTGTAGCTCAGATAGTAACAGAAGTCCCATTAATCATACTAGCAAGGCTAACCTAAATCTACTAGAACACTATTTTGGGCACACACAAATATACTAAAAAAATAATGGTGATGATATTCACTAGTAGTAACAGCATGGTTCTCTCTGAACATGAATTTATACTCTTTGCTTATCTTAAAATTTAATTTATCATATCTGAATTTTACCACCATCTTGCATTTTCATGCCATGGTTTTAAAACAAAAGTCTCTTAAATTTCATGTTCATGGGAAGATCTTAAGAAAGTTAAAATTTTAAGCCTTTAAAATACCTGCTGGGTTAAAGTTAAGGTAGCAACAGAGAAGGCAGCTTTGTGCAAGCATTTGACTACTGTTCCACATGGTTTACCAGCACTGGCCATTTTTGGTTTTTACCAAAGAGGTATGCAGGGAATAATTGTTAAAATAAGTTCATTGCTTGTTTCCTAAGCAAGAGTTGGGGAAGTTTCTAAGAGCTGGTTCTCTTAACACTAACTCTGTGTAGTTCCTAATTCTGTCAGGCTTAGAGCACTCATTTCAGGGGGAGGTAGAGGAGCTCAGAAGCTTTTCTCAGGTGGTCCTGTCTTGCAGAAACAGATTTTCTGTCCTTCTACGATCAAAGTGATCGAGGTATGATGATGGAATCTTTTAAACTTTGCACCTTTTTATAAGAAATTTGGTTTTCGTTTTAGAGTTCTGATACAGTGTTGCTGAACTGTTGTCTTTATCACATTGCAGTAGCTCATAGGAAGAAAGCAAACGTTCTTATTGTTTCTGTAATCACCTTCTTTGTGTATGCCAAACCCCCTGGCTGCTGTGACTTGGTCACCACTGGAATTGTGATCATTTTGGGTGAAGTAACTGCACCCTGCCTGTGTTAAACTGGGTGCTGGCAGCAAGGCCAGAGCAGTGAGTGGAGTCTGCTGTGTCAGGGAGAGGAGCAAGAGTGAAAATGAAAATGCCCCTCAGGTCAGTGAGGCAGGAGGGCAGCAGCACATCACATCCACTCTTGCTCAGTCCACTGAGAGACCACTGCAGGTCTAGCAGGATCAGAGTCTGCTGTTGGGATTTAAGTTGGTATTAATGCTCTTCACTTGCTTAAACACCTCCATCTGTGCCTACATTTTCAGCTTGGGCCCCTGTATCTTCACTGAAAGCTGCAGCACTTTTCTATCTTGAAAACAGTGGAATATTTGGTCAAACAGCTGGTGCTCCAAACCATCTAACAGGTCACTGGTGTATTCTCTTCCCATCATTTGTATTAAGCCCAGTGGTGGATTGGAGCTGCAAGTAGGAGACAAACACACCATTAACACTATTCCCTAGTCCAGAACGTTCACAAAGGTTGGATCTGTTCCCTTTGTCTCCTGGGGAGGTGGCCTGGACTCACCTTGGCCACGGGGTGACAAAGTGCAGAAGGTTCTTTGCCATAGTGGAGACAAGTTACAGTTTCATCTGAAGCTATTTACAGACAATTTCTGTAGGAAAGCCACAAGTCCCGATCTACTTGACCTTCGAGGCATTTAGGAGGGTGCAGAAGTGGTTACTGAAATTGTAGTGGAAATTAGCAGCTTAGGGTGGGAGAAGTAAACACCTCTGAAGGGTCTCTGTTTTCTCAAATGCTGAAAATTAACTGGGTATTTTACAAGAAGCTGAAGCATATAAAAGCAGTAAAGCACAGATGTGGGAAAAAGTACTGGATAAACTAAAGGAAACTCTACCTCATTCTTCTCTAAAGGTTTTTAGAAGCACAATTAAGAGCTCCTAATGGCATTGTTACGTAGTGACCATCTGGCATGAAAGAAGCACTATATTTGTGTGTCTGTACATCCTGTAAGAACTGTATTTTGCTGGCAGTAGAAACAGTCTATACTATTTGCAGTTTTCCTTCATCAGATCTGTATTCAAATGTTCTGTATTCAAATTCAATGTTTCTGTCTCCAATAAAGGAATTTAATTGGCACCTGTTTGTGGCACGTTATGAAATCATGGGTGTTGAGTACAGTAACTAAGTGTAATTATCCCAGAGATGGGAGCTGCTATGAGATAAATTCTTGAAGGCTGGACTAAAAGAAAAAATAAAATCTGGATGAAGTGTGGCATGTAAGAACAGCAAAGCAAGACTGAAGTGGCAGACATGCACCTACCCTGCCAAGCCTGCAGGCTGAGCCAGTTCTCTCACTGACAGTAAAATGCTGGACAAATTAAGCAGCAAAAGTACCTACCTGCTAACCATGGAGTCATGAAGGAGTTTTTAATATGCCAGGACTGTGTAGCAGTGATTGAATACAGCTCCCATTCTGAGGGTTTGGGGGTGATGAAGTCAAGGGAGAGAATGCCAGAAAACAGCTTTATACTTGGAGCACTTATTTCAGTTATTACTCCCAAATATTTTACCCAGTGGGGAGCCTTTTGAAGATGGAATGTACTGAAAGTGAGTGTCATTAAAATCTTGACGTTTGCCATGTGTGGTGGCTATATTTACAAAAAACCTCTACGTATTCCCTCTTTCCAGGGAAGGGAATACTGTGATTAAAGGTAGTCCTGATCCATGCTGTGGTGAATTAAGCCTCAGGGTCCATTTTCCACCTGGATTGGTTCTCAGTGACTCCAGAGAAAGCTGGCATGGACACAGGACACTTTAAAGAAGTTGTAGATAGGTAAGTGCTCAGAGTTATTAATTACTGCTAGGAGAATGAACCTAACATACCAGAATCTGACTTTTTTCCTGTGTCTTGCCCTCTTCCCTTTTTATCCTAAGGGAACCTTTCTAAACTGTAACTCCAGCTTTCAAACCTCAGCTATCCCAAGCAGTAATAAGTTATATACATATATAACATAATGATATAATAATACACAATAATATGTAACATAATAATATAGATAACAATATATAATATATAATAATACATAGCATAATAATATAATAATAATATATAACATAATAATACAAGGTGCTGAGTGGGCTTCAGGGACCTTTTTTAAAAGACTTTTTGTTTTTCCTCCCATTTGAAACATGTCAGTAGCTGGCAGCGGCTCTTTCCAATAAAGCACTTGGAGTATCACCACCGGCACTGGGTTGTTGGGGCTGCAGAGTAACAATTGTGAGGGCTTTGATCCAGGAAACAAATCTGTGAAGTTGATGTGACCAGAAAAATCCAAACCCAGAGTTTTTATTAAAATAATACAGTGAGAGGGCAAAGCAGAAAGCAAATAACCTGCACAATACTACGTAAGTAATGTAATATTTGTCTTGTGCAGGGATAGAATGTAAGAAAATAAGGGTAGTGCAGAAGGCAGTCTCACACCTGAGGAGCTGCGGCTGCACTAATCACCAAAGATTAGGAACAGCCCTGCCCTTAACAGGCCACAGCTGTGTCCAATGAGAAGATGAGTGCCACAAAAGAGGGGGTGAGCTGGGTGAGGAGAGAGAGATGGAGTGTGTTGGCTGTGCTGTGAAGAAGGAGTCAGTGCTGTGAGGAACTGCATGTGAGAAATCACTGAGAAGGTATGGGAGCTTTGCAGTAAGATTACAACATTGTCTGAGTTAACTTGTGTCAGTAAGGCTTGTTTGGGTATTCACAGCATAGAAGACACAGCCTTTCAAAGACAAAGCTGGTTAAATACTAACTTGCTGTGTGGGATCTGTGAAGTGGCGCTGTGTGAATGCCCAGAACAGACCTGCCATCCTCAGAACACACCAAGTGTTCATTCAGGGAGCTCCAGGCTCTGCCCACAGGCACATGTAGGCAAAGCCCTGGTCTGGATGTGCAGCTGAAGCTGTGGCAGGGTCTGGAGCTGTGTGCTCTGCAGGGTTGTAATGTGTGAGGGAGTTGATTTTATATCTGCCCTTTATAGATGTGCAAATTAAATACCTGCAGGGAGGCTGCTACTGCCAGAAACACCATCCCCTGTAAAACAGCCAGGCCAGCTCTGACACTGTGACAGGGCTGGAATTCATCTACTGTGCCACACCAGTCCTGTGGGGGTCCCAGTTGTGGGTTTCTCTGGGGCTGGATTGAAGGCACCTGAGACAGTAGTTCATGTTCACACTCAGGTGTTTATTATTTCTTATCAGTAAAACACCCTCACTGCTGTGAGTTCTGCAGCTTTTCATTAGAAGGCACAAAATGGCCAACAATCTCTTGGTACAAGGTCTTGTCAGACTAAACTATCCAATTAAGAAATGAAACCTGGATTATTTTCCCTTTAACCCAATAACTGATCCCACAGAGCCCCCAGTGCAGACTTTTCTGCCCAATTACAATTACAAAATGCCACCCAAACCCATGAAGAAGAAACCCAGGATGACACCCTGTGCCCTCCATCTTGCTTCCATCCACAACACACTAAAAATCCCAAAACCCTAAATTTCTCACCAAGTGATACATCCACACTACTCTCTGTAATCTATTTCCACTTTTGTGGGTTCCAGTCTGTCTTAAAGTCCAGGAAACTTTCTCCATGATTGAGGGTCCAAGTCAGTGCTCCCCTGGGGGCCAGGGCACCCCAGAGCAGACACAGAAATATTCCCTGGGTTTCCACACAGTCTTAAAACAGACTGTGGCTCAGGTGCCCTTTAGTGACACTTGCACAGCTCATCACCAGGCAGAGCCAGTGGAGCACCAGTTCCAGCAGAGACTGAACTGGTGTTGGATCAGAAGCTCACCCGAGGTGATTTCTGTGCTCTGAGGATGATGAAGGGAACAGCTGCCCTCCTCCCCAGCTGCCCTGTCCCTGCTGTCCCCTCTGTGGCACTGCTGGCTCTGTACCAGCTGCAGGGTGCCCAGATCCCTGCCTGGCCACAGGAAGGAGAAAGGACATGCCCAGGTGCCCAACGCAGGGAGAGCAGGGCTGCTCTCCTCCCCACAGCAGCATTTGTCTGAAGGACCTGAAGCCAGTCAGAAATCAGCCCCTGTGACACATCAGGATTTATATCCCAGCTGCCAGACACTTTTACTATGGCTCTTAAACTTTAATGCACCAGACCTTGCTTAAGTCATTGCTGAGTTCTGGGTTAATTATTTTTTTTAACCTTCCTTCAGCTCATACAAACCTTGTGAGTGAAGTCTGTAATATTTGCTTTACTGTGAAGTCCCAGGTTGCATAAGAAAGGACCTTTTGAAGATTTTGTGTCATGAGGGCATGTCTGAAAACTGCCTAGAGCAGACAGCGAAAAATATGCCCATCTATTTAGGAAACCTTAATGCTTTAAAATTTACAGAAAAAATGTCACAGATCAGCCTGCTGTCCTGGGATTTCTTACCTCTGTGGATGGGGTTCTGACCATCCTATTGTTCTGGATCCTCCTAAGAATCACATTGCTTTGAAATGATTAAAACCTTCATACCATCCCCACCCTCCACTGCAGAGTTTTTCCTTGTATCATCCAAGGAACAGAAAATCTGGGAAGTTTGTCAGGTGTTCAAATTCCTGTCTTAGAAGTGCACTCCCACAAATACCAGCCTGTAAGCATAACTCAGCACAGGTACCCTTTGCTACTCCCTCCTTTTGCAGGTAGAATATTTTTATGGCTAAGGTTAAGGTTAGAAAGGTTTTAAGGTTAGAAATCCTCTCTAATCCCATTTCCATGCAGGGGAAGGAGTGGGTCTGTCCTTCAGCAGTGGGGACAGATCCCAGTTGTGCTCAGTTTGTTGTAATCAGAATTTTGCTATGTTTACTTTGCTTTCAGATGGCTGCAATCACCACACAGTTCCCCTTGCAAAGCCATTATTTGGCTGGTGGAGAGGTGCTTGGAGGGACACCCTGCCCTGCTGAGAGAAATGACATTTCCCTGGGCTCTCTTTGGTGTCTCCATCATCCATTGGTGTCTCTGTCCTGGCTGGGAGGTGCTGGTGGCTGCTCTCAGGTGAGTCTCTAATCCAAATCTGAGTCTCTAATCCAAATCTGAGTCTCTAATCCAAAACCCTTCAGATTTCTCAAGGACCTCAGGCTGCTGAGTTTGCAGGTTCTGTGTGTGCTGAGGTGGGAAGCAAAGAGAGCTGGTGTTGTGTGTGTTTTCCTCAGGACCAAAGATACACAGTTTTGGGGATGTGGGCTTTGCTTGCATTGCACACTGGGAGAATTCTGACTGAGGAGCCTTTTGGTCCCATCACTGAAATGAGGCTTTGGTCCCATTGCTGAAATGAGATTTCTTTTTAAAAATAAGTTGAAGGCAGTATTACCTAGCTTGGCTGCCTGTATTTTTGATGTCATGGAAGGAATCCAGCGAGACCCCAAATGCTGCATTTTTTTCCCTTCTGCAGTCTGACTTCCTAAAGAGGCAAAGCACAATTTATATATTTATTTTGTGACTTCAGGGAATCCAGATTGCAATCTGCCAGCCTGGGCAGAGGCTTATTTAACAATATGTGCACGGAAGCCTTGTAACTGAGACTGGTATTGTGCATATGGGCCATCAGCAATCAGCACAGTTTTAGGTCAGATGGCTGCCTGGTTTGGAGAGGTAAATGCTGTTGAGCTCCTACCTTGCAATTTCTTACATCTCCTAGGGTGAATCTTAGAGCTTGGTGGTTCCTCTTTGGCTCTTGGGGTCCCTTGGGAGGATTCCCTTCTGCTGGTATATGTGAGTGGCACAAAGGAAAACTCCTTATTCCACATTTCATTTCAACAGCAACAAAACATCAACATCTGTGTTATTTACCCATTTTTGCCTACATGTAATATTGACAAGCTTTTTAGTACTAAGGTAACACAACCCAGGAGTTAAGAGAGGTGTCAATAAGGGAAAGTTTCAGCCTGAAAAAAGGGAAAGTTCCCCCAGTTCTACAGGATAAGATCATATTAAAACCCCAACCTTATTTTCTGAACACGTGCATGTCTCTGCCAAGCCTCACAGGCTCTTTATGGCAACTTTTTCCTGGAAAGAGAAAGTAGCATGAACAAGGCTTTATTATCTGTTACTGCAATTTAAGCAGCATGAAGGAGAGCCAATGTTTGACTCAATGAAACTCTCATCAAATTAGATTTGAAGTTCAGGGCAAAATTAATCTGCTGTAGAGTTGTTTAACTTATCTCTTTTCTCAGAGAAAAAAAACTATCATCAGGAAAAATTATTTTGTGTTTGTGTAGAGCTGGTAGCCAGAAAGTGTTATGGTTTTAATTTTAAAAAATAAAAGTAATTTTCGGGGAAAAAAAATAACATTATGACCCCCAGATAATCAGTAATCAACCAAGAATATTGTAACAGTTACTACTTCATTCAGCCATCAGATGATAAGTTTGAGATCTTTCACAGGAAAACTGAAAATCAAACTGCAATTACAGTAAATTGCAAGAACCAGGATGGCTTGTAATGATTTATTTTTAAAAGACACTGCTTCTCTTGGTGCGCATAATACACACTTCTCTGCAGCCCATAATATAAGTTTATCAGAGAAGTGATTTTCTTTAGGGAAAAATGACAAGCAGTCTGGAGAGGAAGGGGAGATCAGCAGTTATCCCTGCTCAGTTCCTTCCTGTGCCTTGGAACAGGACAGGTGACCTGTGAGGGTCCCAGTTGTGGGTTTCTCTGGGGCTGGATTGAAGGCACCTGAGACAGTAGTTCATGTTCACACTCAGGTGTTTATTATTTCTTATCAGTAAAACACCCTCACTGCTGTGAGTTCTGCAGCTTTTCATTAGAAGGCACAAAATGGCCAACAATCTCTTGGTACAAGGTCTTGTCAGACTAAACTATCCAGTTACGAACTGACACCTGGGTTATTTTCCCTTTTAACCCAATAACTGATCCCACAGAGCCCCCAGTGCAGACTTTTCTGCCCAATTACAAAATGCCACCCAAACCCATGAAGAAGAAGGAGGAAGAAGAAGCATGAAGAAGAAACCCAGGACAACATCCTGTGCCTCCATCTTGCTTCCATCCACAACACACTAAAAATCCCAAACCCTCAATTTCTCACCCAGTGATACACCCACACTACTCTCTATGATCTATTTCACACTTTTGTGGGTTCCAGTCTATCTTGAAGTCTGGGAAACTTTCTCCATGAATGAGGGTCAAAGTCAGTGCTGCCCTGGGGGTCAGGGCACCCC
>VZSJ01004263.1:535332-563790 GCA_013398405.1 Pheucticus melanocephalus | reverse complement strand
CCATGAAGAAGAAGGAGGAAGAAGAAGCATGAAGAAGAAACCCAGGACAACATCCTGTGCCTCCATCTTGCTTCCATCCACAACACACTAAAAATCCCAAACCCTCAATTTCTCACCCAGTGATACACCCACACTACTCTCTATGATCTATTTCACACTTTTGTGGGTTCCAGTCTATCTTGAAGTCTGGGAAACTTTCTCCATGGATGAGGGTCAAAGTCAGTGCTGCCCTGGGGGTCAGGGCACCCCAGAGCAGACACAGAAATATTCCAGTGCTCTGGGTTTCCACAGTGACCCTCCTAGCTGCTGTTTCCAGCTGTAAAATGGGGTAACAGCTCCCTGGAGACAGAGGTGGATTCATGGCAGGCTGGGTGATCCATGAGCAGGGGGGGACCAGATGGACCTGAATTCAGATTCCACCATGGCTGCCTTCTCCACATTAATTTGTAATAGCAGGCTTATTCCTTCAATTAAACCCTGTGATCACATCTCTGCCAAGTTCAGTGTTGCCTCCAGTTTCAGTAAAACTTCACAAGCTGGAGCACTGCCTACAGCTGACAGTGACATTTAAATGCGAGAAAAATCAAGCTTATGCATGGCCAAGCCTTCTAGAATTCCTTGTCAGCCTACAGTATGGATTCTGGCTTAAACAAATAAACACCCAGCTCATTTTCACCTAACCTTAGGAGAGTTTGCATTGCCTAAATGGTCTGCTCCCAGCCCCAGGTGAGGTCTTCTGGGATTCTGGGTGTTCAGAAGCAAATTAATGATACCAGCAGCAGGCATCTGGGCACAGAGCTATGGTTTTTTGCAGAAGAATGTCCATTTTAATCCCTTCTCTTTTGTGCATGGGGACCAAACACAGCTTGAACCTCAGGGGGAGGAAGGCAAGCTGCAAGGAGGGCTTTGGAGTCTATTCCAGAAATTCAGGTTTCTGTGCATGTCTAGTGGCCAGAAGTTTTGCATGTGCACTTTTCCTAATTGAGGACCAGCAGTTTTGCAAATACAAAGATCTTTTATGTCATTAACCAGCATAAAAGAATCCACACAGGTGAGACTTGAAGCATTTACTGTGTTCAGCTTTGTGATCTTGGCCCAAGCCCACACAACAGGGAAGCCCTGCAGCCATCTATGGAAAAAATACTTTAGGTATTGCTTCAGAGAGAAAGGATGGGCTGAGCTGCAGTTCAGGGACTTGCCCAAAACCTCCTAGCTCCAGAACTGCCTGGCTGCATGTGCAGCTGTAACTGCAGGAGCCCTTTGGTGCCTGTCACTGTCACATTTTCTGAGAAGTCCTCTTTGCTGGGATTTCTTCTCCTGGGAAGCTGAGAAGCCTCAGAAAAGAATAAAAACAATAATTATCTGATTGCTTCTCCCTGTTTTGCTGCTTTGGAATGTGTTTGGAGATTGTTTACCAACTGGTCATTGTTTGATTTGTTTCTTGTGAATTGTTTTAACTTAATGACCAATCATGTCCAACTGTGTCAGGACTCTGGGGAGTCATGAGTTTTTCATTACCATCTTGTTAAGCCTTGTGTAAGTATCCTTTCTCTATTCTTTAGTGTAGTTTTAGTATAGCATTATTTCATATAATATAATGCAAGAAAATAATAAATTAGCCTTCTAAGAACATGGACTCAGATTCATCAATTCCTCCTTCGTCCTGGGGACCCCGAAAATACCGCAGGAGCCTGAGTGTGTTGGTGAAGAATTGAGAATTGTGGCTCTTGGCTGGCTCTGCTCACTGTGCCTGCTCAAGGAGGTTGTTCCACAGCTGCCTTCTTGTTCTTTTATGTGTCACCACTGTGTTCAACTGACCAGATCATCTCTGGGTGTGCAAGATGTGGGGAAGTGGCTGAGACAGAGTTGTGGTATTTTTGGGGTCCCCAGAATGAAGGAGGAATTGAGAATCTGACTCCATGTTCTTAGAAGGCTAATTTATTATTTTATGTACATTAAACAATACTATACTAAAACTATATTAAAGAATAGAAAAAGGATGTAGAAAGAAGGCTGAACAAGATACTAATGAAAAACTCATGACTGCTTCCAGAGTCCTGACACAGCTGGCTGTGATTGGTCATTAAGTAAAAACAATTCACATGAAACTAATGAAACAATGACCAGTTGGTAAACAATCTCCAGACCACATTCCAAAGCAGAAAACACAGGAGAAGCCATCAGACAATTATTGTTTTCATTTCTCTCTGAGGCTTCTCAGCTTGCCAGGAGAAGAAATCCTGGCAAAGAGGATTTTTTAGAAGATGTGACAGTGGCACAGAGTAAGACCCATGCTTGGCCTCTTCCTTCCTGCTCACCAGTGAATTATTTTTGTTGCTTAAACACACAATGTAATGCTGGTTTGAAAGAAAAAAGGGAAAAAAGGATCAGAAATGTTCTTCTGTGACCTCCACTGCAGAAGTAAGAGCTGGCATCTGCCCTGGAGCCCCTGCAGTCAGTGTCTATTACATCCATGTCTGTATCTTGTTCCTGCTTTTGCTTTTCCAGGTTAATGCGATTTTTCAAATGCCTGAACTGCAGGAGCATTTGTTCACTGATAAAACACTGAACTCCCAACTTTTCTTCCTTCAGCTTGCACCTAAAACCTGCCTTGTCTCCAGCAATCATTTTGTGACCCCTCTGATTTCCACTGGCAGGACGACTCTAGGTTCTTTATCACAACTCTAACTCTCTAAGCAAATTATTCCTTTAACTGGAGATGCCTGCTTGGCTCTCCTACCTGAAGAAAGACATCCATGGAGGGATGTGTGCAGTTCTCCCTCCCCCTAGAAACTGTAGAAGGATGAAAGAAGTTGTTTTCTGTGCACAAAAGAGAAATAGAATAACCTTGCATTTTGAGTTCACAACACAACAACCACAAAGAGAACAGCGAAGCCTCTGTGAGGATTTTTTAGACCTGCTGTACATAATCAGCCTTCAGCCCTGCTTACAACCCAAGTGTGACATTATGGCAGTGCTTAGGGCTGTTCCATCAGTGCACACAGAGGGCTGCAGATCTGCCAGTGGAGCTGCAGTTGGTGTTTGTACAGTAAAGCCATACCTGGCCACAGCCCCACACAGGAAAAGTTGTACAAGGAAATGCACTTTTTTGGGTTTTTTCTTCTTTTTTTTTTTCTTTGCAAGAACAACGGAGTCATTTGGGGCTTTGGCTGGCACAGCTATGCTGGGGAAATCACAAAAATCACAATTCACCATGCTCCTAGCTGGCATGGCTGTTAGCAGAAGTTTGGAACAGAGTCCCAGTCTCACAGGGCTCTCCCAGCTCAGGAAGAACAGATGGCCTTTAAACTCACTGATCCCAGGCAACTCGGGCCTTTGGTGCTTTCCTGACAGCCCTGGGAGCTTGTGTGAGCTAGAGCAGGCTTTGCAGAGCTTTTCTAATGTTCTGTGATTTGTTTCAAACCAGAATATCCTTCCTTCATCCCTAACTGCTCCTACCACATGCCTTTCTGGAGCAGACTGCAGTACCTCTCCAGAAGGTCGTTTGTAACCATTTTTGCTTTAACCTATAACCACTTATTTATCTGATACCAGAATTTGGAATAGGTTGGGAAGTTGGATCTTGTTCTGGTTACCTTACAGGCTTTAAATGTGGCATAGGAAAAAAATAGGCCAACCCTCCAAACAAACAAACAAAAAAAAAAAAAAAAAAAAAAAAAAAAAAAAAAAAAAATCCCCTACCATGGCCAAACACCACCCTCTCCTCTTTAAAAAAAAAAAAAAAAAAAAAGAAGAAAAAAAAGGCAAAACCAAATACAAAGAACAGAGGTTGTATATTTCAACATGAAACCTTCTATGTTAGCCCTGCCAAGAAACACAACAGTATTAATTAATTTTGTACTTATTTAAAAGCTTTAGTACTATGCTCCTTCCAAACCAAACAAAAACCAATATAAAATTCCTCTTATACTGAAATAATGTACAAAGGGGAGCATTTGGGACAGTCTACCTAAGCGTGGAGCACAACCAGCATCATCTTAACCCCCAGAGTGCTACCTTGTAAATTTGTTTTCTTACACCACATTCTCTGCAGCGTTCAGAGTCATAACAAAGTAATTTTTAATTCTTTGCTGGTTGGATTCCAGCCAAGTCCAGCCTTTCTGATGGTGTGTTCAGTGATGTTTTCCTGGTGGAAAGACATGGGATGGGGCTGCTGCTCCTGAACCCTCAGTGCTTGTCTGCCAGGGAGGAGAAGGATTGGCCAAGCACCTTTGTGAGGCTGCACCTGCTGTGTGTCAGAGCTGGTCAATGTGTCCTGAGCACATCCCTCCCCTCCAGAGTCTCCTCATCCCCCTGGAGGTCCTGTCTAAGGACCACCACCCTTTCCTTGGCTGGAAGTAGCAGCCACTTTGACAAAACCAGACTGGGACAAATTTTCCCTGCAGGTCCTCCAGTGAAGCTGCCTTTGGTGTTTATAGAAATGCACCGAGTGCAGGTGGATGCTCACACCTGCCCTGTCCCTTACATTGCTCCCAGTTCCAGCTGTGGAGGGGTGAGATCTGCCCCTGATGCAGCTGTGCTCACACCTCCTCTGCTCCTGGCGCTGCTGACAGCACAAGCTGATCGCTGCCTCTGCTGGGAACGGGGATGGAGCAGAGTCTAAGCTTGGAAAGGCTCAGCCTCAGGCAAATGTGAACCAGGCCATGCTCTCCTAACACATTTTGGGAGATAAAAGTGGCCTCCTACCTTCTAGGCAGCAGTGAATCATTATCTGGGCTACAGGATATAAAACTGAGGATTCCCTCTCTTTTATATCCTGTAGCCCAGATAATGATTCTCAAGGAGAACACACCTGAATTTGAATGATTTAATTCTTTTTTTGATTTCTTGGAGTCATTACCTCAAGGAGTCATTACCTGACATACTATACCTGACTTATTATGTGCTGATTATACGGTTTAAGTTGACTTTTGAATCAGTAATAAAGCCTAACCCAAAATCATGAACCAGGTTTTAAAACCCTTCAGAACCTTGAAAATCCTAAGGATATTTTGCAAAATAAACCCAACATACCTCTTCCTTGGATTTTTCATTTTTAAACTGCCTGATACAAATATTTCAGCTTTCATCTCCATCACATGTGCTAAAAATAATGTTTAAAAATCATTTATTCCTTTCTAAGGCATGTGGAGCTTTAGAAAAAAATGTAACAGGTATTATGGAGCTTGCACTGTATCAGGGATATTTTTTTTTTCCTAAGAGTTTGAAGATATCCCAACTTTATGGCTGCAGACACTTTGAAGTGGTGTTGCTCAGCTTTTTTGTCATCTTTACCCTCTTCTTTTCTCAGGAATCTTTGCAGCCAGATCTATTGGAAACTTCACAGAGTTAGACAACATGCTCCTGGTCTTTGCAGCTTGTGTACAGCAGCACTTTGCTTTAGTGTTTTCAGATCTCCTTCCATCAGTTCTCCTAACCTTGTCCTCAGTACAAATCTTTGTATTTTTGTGCAAAAGATTGCAATAGCTACTTAAAGTGAGAAGCAGAAATTAACAGCATCATCATCAGTGCTAACAATTAGCATCCCTTCAGATATATTCAAAAGGTGTGTGTGGGACTCAGAAAAGATACAGCTTTTGCTTCTGTCATGGAAATCTACCCACCCTAGACTCCTGATAGTATTTCCAGAGTTTTTGTCCTGTTGGGGATGGTTTGTAAATTATTTCATATCATGCAGGGAAGTCCCAAGACAAGAAAATGACTTTCAGCTTCACACTGATGCCTTGTTACAAACCAAATCCTCCTCCCAGCAGTGGCAGAGCTGCCCACTGCTCTGTTCCTTAGCTTTTTGGAGTGCTCCTGGGCTGGAAGGAGCCAAGGACAATGGAAGGATCTTCCTTGGGGGAAGATGCTTGCCTTGGGGATTGCTCCCTCCTTCCACATCAGTTGCAAAAGGAGTACAGCCAGTGTTGGGACTGCAAACTGTGTAGAGACCAGCCTGTGTCAGATATAAACACCAGAGAGAGATTAATGCTGTAATATTTCTGGGCAAAACTAATTACATAGTTACACAAACATTACAGGAAAGCTGATTCTCACAATATTTCCAGGCTGAAAAAAATTAGCTAGGGACACATCCCGAATATATGGATGTATTTTCTGGAAAACAGCAAGGCTTTAAGCATCAATTGGGAGTGGAATTGTTTCTGGATGCTGCTGCTGGATCGCAGGAGCTTCGCGCTCCTTCTCCATCCCCAGCAGAGCAGCCTTTCCTTTCTCAGCTAGCAATAGATGGCGCTCAGTTTCCACCTGTCCCACAACGGCAGGCAGAAAATGTATTTGAAGTAATTAGGGCTGCTAAGAGATAACACTTAAAAGGGTTACTGCTGAAGTTGATGAAAGTGTGTGGGCATGGAGAGGCAGGAGCGCCAAGATGCTTCACCAGCTGGAGAAGTCTTAGGTGAGATAGTCTGGCTGCCAGAACAGGCTGCCAAGATAGTCAGAGGGAAGGAGCCAGGAACTGGAGAAGGATTTGCAAATTCTTGAGAACAGCTCTGCGATCCCCGAGCTGGCTGGGTCAGGTAATGCCTGTCATTATCAGCGACTGAGGATCCCAGGCCAGACACGTTAAAATTCCGCTCGGGATTCTCAGGCTGGCTTTGGTTTGTCACAAACTCCTCTTGTCCTGGTGATACCTCAGGGTTTTAGCTTTTATTTTATTTTATTTTTTTTCCTTTTCTGATTCTGTGCTGCTTTGGTGTGTGGGTCTGGGTTTTATATTAGGGGATGGTGAGCTCTGTGCACAGAGCAGGGAGACAAAACAATTCCTGCTCCAGCTGGGCACCAAGGACAAATGATCCAAATCTCAGCCCAAGAGCACAAACACCATGGGCTGGAGAGAGAAAAACAAGCAGGGTGGGACTGCAGGGGCTAAAGCTGGAATGGGACAATGAACTCCAATATGCAAATGGACCAAAACTTACAAAAATGTGAGATCTTGTGACCAAGCCCTCTTTGCTTCCATCTTGGAGCCATCCAGGCAGAGCCATGAGTGTGGCTCCAGCACTGCCGGGATGTGGCCTTTGAAGGCTCTTCAGTAAATGTCCTTTTTATTCTCCATAACTCTGTCTAGCCTCTGTTCCAGCAGTTTGAGGCACCTCTGGGATTAACCCATTCCCCAGCTCAGGGGGATGTGCTAGGGCTGTGTCAGCTGGGTGAGGCTGGGCTGGCAGGACCAGAGAGAAGGGTTTGTGACAAAAGGGTTTTGTCCCTAAAACCAGCTTTGTGACAGTCTTGCTGGCCATCACCCCCTGGCTCTGGGCATTTACAGGTGTGGCAAGCAGAAGGGGCAGGGAAGAGGCTTCCCTAGAGAATTTTGTGCTCCTTTTTGGTGGCTCATTTTGGAGCACCAGCACATAGAAGGGCTCAGAGCCTGCAGTTTTTCTTGTGCTGCCTTTTTCTTTTGTGCCACAGCTCAGCAGCCCCAAGGTGATGGGTACAGGTGAGGAAAAGGAGAGGAGCAGCTTATTGCAATAGCAGATCACTCTTGTGCAGGCTGTGGAAATGATATTCATGAGAGGAGAGGCTGTCCTGCTGGGAGGCAGAGCACAGCTGGTGCCATATGGCCTTCCCTCTGCTGCTCTGATAGCTATTCTCACCTGGCCCCTCTGAGCAGCTGCCTGCAGCCCCCTCATGGCTTCCTTGCTGCTCTGCATCTGCCCTCATGCAGCAGCATGGACCCCTGGACCTTAGTACAGGCGTGGAGTTACTTGGAAAGGTGTGGAGTGTGTTTGCCATGATTAGCTGGGGGTGTACCACATCTTTAGCCCTCAAACGCTTTGCAAAAATCAGATATATCATGAAAATCTTTGACAAACTACTTTCCTTAAACAGTTTCCCTCCCCTGACACACCTAAACATACCTTGCAGGGCTCTTTTTTTTTTTTTTTTTTTTTTTTTTTTTCCATGATGGAAAAATCTGTTTCTGCATTTCCCAGCAGGCTTCTTCTCAGAGCTGTTTTG
This sequence comes from Pheucticus melanocephalus, assembly GCA_013398405.1. Taxonomy (NCBI): domain Eukaryota; kingdom Metazoa; phylum Chordata; class Aves; order Passeriformes; family Cardinalidae; genus Pheucticus; species Pheucticus melanocephalus. Next base: position 555,807 of record VZSJ01004263.1, on the reverse strand, counting down.
CATAATGGAGTGAGCTAAGTCAGAGTGGTTTGTGGATGATGGCTGCACTGGGCAAGCTTTGCAGTACACTGGCTTCTTTATTAGGTGGGCAGGAGCTGGCACTGCAGGAAGGGTGTGCAGAAGGAAAAGGAATAGCCCAAAAAATGAAATCCTGACCAAGGGTGTGAATGAGGCATGGGAGATACAGAAACTCAATGTCAAAGCAAGGAACTCAGCAAAATTTGCTCAGAGACGCCATTTGAAAATTAAAAGCAAAGTGGAAATCTTGTGTTAACTTTACAAAATCAGCAAAACTTGTCAGATCTGACCCTGGGTTGCTCATCAGGACCAGGCCAGAGCAGAACCAGACTGTGCCTTGCCTTGTCTGAGGAAAGGCATCCAGGTTTGGGGCTCATCTGGACTCTCAGTCCTGCATCTTCCAAGCCACCTGAATATTGCAGGAGTTGATAATCCTTCTTCTGAATAATGCCCAGTGTTCTGGAGTCAGACTGCTCACTAGTTAGGTACCGTTAAAGCAAATTTTGCACTTGAAATGTTGTCCAAGTTTAAATGTGGAAGCTCTTTTGTCCCTCTCCTTACCTCTTGTCCTTTGACAGTGCCTTTCAAGGAATCCAGTCCTCCCTCCCTGTTTCTCTAGCAGAACTCATCTTTACAGCAGTGGTGTGAAAATGATTGCACCTCTGTTCAAAGATCTAATTAGAGCTGGTATGGTTATTATTATGACTGCTGTTACTACTGCTGCTGCTGCTCTAATGGTATCTCTCTGCAGTACTTTGCAAAAGAAAATATTGCCATGGATTGGAGTTGAAGGCAGTTAAAGGAGTCCCTGCCAGCCACCCTCTGTTTCCTCCTCGTGCTTGCAAAGCTGCCTTCTAGCAACACTCCCAAAGGGCTGCCTGTCTTCTTTGGCAAAAACTGAAGAGCCCCAATGCCAAAGGCAGCTCAAGGCTCTGCAGGGGCAGAGTTTTGTTTATAAAGACCCCAGGAAGGCTGTGGTGCTTATCTGAGGTTGTAAGATGTTAAATGCAGGCCACTGCACATCCTTTGCTGGGCTGGGTTCAGGGATGCTCCTCGTGCTGCTCTGAGGGGAGAGGAGGTGGCTGCTGCTTTTTCTGCCTTTTCACCTCACCAGACAAAAGGTGGACAGAGCAGAGACTCAGACCCATAAATCTGGTGCAATTAAAACGCTGAATATTAATTGTTAAAAGTACTCTGGATGAAAAGGCTCTGAAAGAGATATTAAAAAAAAAAAAACACAGTTTTCAATTACTGCTAAATGAAGCAATAAATGCACATACAGCCAGTGAAGTATTTTAATTATTATTCTGAGCTTCTGCCTTATTAGTAATGTACACTGGCTGGTGAATGCAACAAGCTGCAGGGATCAGCAAGGATTCTCCAGTGCCTCCCTTCTTCCAGAAGGTGTTGCTATTCTACAGCTCTGCTTCAGACCCACAGAGCCCTGCAGACACATCGTGGAATAAAATGTGGTGAGGCTGGATAAAAAAATGTAAACCATACTGGGTATATAGAATTCAGTCACAAGGATTTCTATTATGCAGAGAAAAGAGAGCCTTTAGTGTAGTGTGTGTCCACAGTATAAATAGTTCAGCAAAATGTAAACACCAAATATTTCCACCAGAGCTCTTTGCAACCTCACATACAGTAGCTCTACTTTTCTTTTTCATTAAGGACTTCTTTTAATAAAGGGGCTTTTGTGGACTGAATTGGGAAAAATAGCAGCCACCTGTAACTTTTTTTAAACCTAACAGTACATACAGTACATCTATCAAAAGTGGAGGAATTTGAAACCTGCACACTTTTTAAAGAAGCAAGTTCCACACATGATATAAAACAAATGCCATGTGTGCACCAAGCCAAGCAAATTAACAAAAGGGCAGGGGCACTTCCAATATTGCTTAAATAACTCAGGCCTAATAATGGGGTCTTTTCACACAAGCTCACAAAGGCTAAAATGTGTTTAAGAGGAAAAACATGCATTTTTATTGTATCGTGTGGCAAGAAATCTGATTTTTAAAATTATTGTTATTTTTTGTTGAAAGCTATTAGCCTAAGCACATGAATTCTCTGTGGGTTTCTTGGGGGTGAACGTAGCACCATGGTGTAGAGCTGGTCTCTGTGGATGAAGGGGACAGATTGCTTTTCCTGGACCACTGCGTGCTGCTGGTCTGTCAGAAGTCACTCCAGGCACGACAGGAATTGACTGAGTGCTGCTTTGTTTGCCATCAGCACCCAGGGAGAAGCCAAGTGTACGTGGGTGCAGAGAGCGATGCAGTGAGAGCCTGGCTGGTTGAGAAGCAGAGCTTGTTCTGTGACTGTGAGAGCCAGGTTGGTGTCTCTGGATGCTCAGCACTTGTGTGTCAAGCTGTGAAACATTCCCAAAGGCAGCACCTTCAGGTCGGGGCAAGCGTGTGCAGTTAAGTTGTTCTTCAGAGTTAGCAAGTGCCTTGATTTTCCCAGCCCCAGATAACTCATGGGAGCCTTGGCACGACCCTTCAGCTCCAGCTCCTAGGCTTGGTGCTCCTGGTGGTGCTGCGCAGAGATCTGGAGTCACTGGGTTTCCTTACAAAGGGAAAAGAGTATTTTTGACATGATCATGCTAATGCTTTTCAGCTCGGTGGAGAGTGACAATGACACAGGACAAAAAATACCCAAAAATGACTAAGGAAATTTAAAACAAGGTGTTGTTGTTTGATATAAACAGATCTTTGGATGGAGCTGTTGGGCCCCTTCTTCACTGGCTTTGAATAAGCAACACGTCACATTTTGCTTTTCCCATTGTCCTCCATATAAATTCTCTATTTCCAGCGGCCACATCAACATTCAAAGGTCTTGTGCATAAAATATTTGTGGTCCTTCCACATAAAAAAACAAAGGATCTCTACCACAGATCCACTAGAGATGATCTTCTCTCCCCATGATACAGAACTCCGTGTGAGCTGAGCATTTAAAACCCTTTTGACTCCAGCCCTGTGTGATTGTCTCTCCAGCCAGAGATGAAATGCTGGGCATGGCTGTGCCAGGGCTGTGCTTGCCAGGTGTCTGGAGCTGCTGGTGCCTTGCTCCGTGTCTCAGGTGTTCCTGAGGCTTCTGCACCAACTGCTCAAATGCAATTGGCATTCAAGAATTCCAGAAATGCTCCAGAAACCCTCCAGGTGGCATTTTGCCAAAGCCAGGGGCCAAAGATGTGAATGAGAGCCACCTGCACCCAGCAGAGACAGTCACATCAGGGTAACCTTGAGCAAACAGCTGGGCTTTATTGTGGTCCTTTTGTGACCACTGAGATTTCCCCTCTAGTGAAAACTGCTTTGCAATCCTTAACAAATAACTGCAAGATTCAAGGTTTTTGTTCCCTTTGGAAAGCACAGAGATATGTCAGGGAAACTGAGATGACCAAGAATCACAGAGTCATACCAAGGATGGGAATAGAAATCATTTCCCAGTTCCCCTTTTTCCAGCCATGGGGCTTTGTTCTAATTTATTCTTGGTGATCTCCTATTGTCTTGCCATGAAATCAGAGCTTTTTGAGACAGAGGACATCACTTTTCTTTTTGCCTGTCAGGCCCCACTAATTGCTCTCTGTAGGGACATAATGAGTGCCATGAGCATTACTGGGGTTGGACTTTCAGCAGTTTGTGATTTCAGTGCACTTCCGTCAGAGCCTGAACCTCAATTCAGCCTTGGTGTACAACCAGGTCACTCTGGGCCCACCAGTGAGTGATGCAGGGATGCTGAGGCTTGATGCAATTCCTGCAACTCCTCAGTTTTGCTGGTCTTTTTGGAAAGATGGTGTCTCCATTGACAGGCTACTGTGGCCTTTCCATCTTACCTGAAGTGCAGCTGTTATGGCTGCTCTCTGCAATCATACCAAAAAGAGACTTCTCTTCATTAAGCATTTCTGGCATTCAAATTGCATCATGACGTATCTGACACATATCTGGCAATCTAATTAATTTAGTGCACTCTGTGTTTGCACATCAGCCACTGTAACTAAGCTGGTGGCTCTGCAGCTGGTTGGAATTTGGTTGTTTTCTCCACATGTACTTATTTTTATTTTTCATCACTTTTTAAAACAAACAAAGTTTAGTTTTAACTGAGAAATAAGTGTCCCTCGGCCTCTCACCAGATTCTTCAATAAAAAAAAGAAAAAGAGGAAATCCAGCAGCTAAAAAATTGCTTTAAATTGAAGACTCTTTAAAGAGCAAACAGTTATTTGGAAAATGCTCTGATTTTTAAAGAAAAAAAAAAGCTGTTTTTTTTTTTTAAATAAAAGAACAGTTTTCAGAATGAAACATTGCAACCAGCTTTCCTCCAGTGCTGCCTGCACTGGTGCTGCTTCCCCTGACCTGGCTCCACATCACCTGCCTGCCTGGAGAGGCAAGGGGCAGCTCAGACCAAACAGGTTTACTGGCACTTTGTGACTGTCACTTCCAAAAACAGGCTGAGAATTTCAAAGCCCATTTCTGGGCAGCTGAGTCAATGGATCAGTCAATAAAAATGGGCCCTCTTGACCAGAAGGAATGGAGCAACCCCTGATCTCCAGTTTGAGCAGCACAGGTCATTGCTGGTTGTCTGTCTGTCTGGTGAGGAAGTTTGTCCTGCCACCAGCTGTAGGGGCCAAAGGAAAACAATTGCATCAGGCAGGGATTTATGTTTTTGTCTCCTGTGCAAGGAAGGGCAGGCCATGCAGCAGTCCTCAAGTCTGTAAGGTTTTGTTTTTTGCTCAGTGCTGAGCAGAGTGCTCAGCCACTGAACCTGGTGTGTTGTATTTGCAGGGAATGCCCTGAGGAAGGCAGGAATGATGGATCTGACTCCATGCCCTCAGAAGGCCAATTTATTACTTTATGATACTGCACTGGTACCCTGTTTCCTGAGAAATCCTTCTCCTCCAGGGCTCCTGTGCTTTCCCTGGCCAGCATGTGGCATGTTGGCAGCTCACCCTCTGCTAACTGGATATTTGTGCATTGCCTCTCAGACATCAGCCACAGGACTGGTTTTTGGTTTGTGTGGAGATGCAAAATTTGATTTTTGATTTTTCTGGAGAGGCAAAATGCTGAGCATATGCTGATTGGTATCGGTGGCAGAAGGTAGATGGGGAGAATAATATTGGTCTTTATCTAGAACTTCACAGATTTTACAAAGTGCTACACATTCTTTAACTTCTAGTTTTGTTCTGTAATGCCATCAGTAATAGATAGACATCTTGGAACTTACTACATCAGTTTACTCTCCTTGTCCCATCCACTATGTTTATTATGTTTTATAGTTGTCACAGGCATTTGTTTTGCCCAGCCACTGATCTTGAGGTGATATGTCCCAAACCTGGGTCTTTTACCCAGTCAGAATGTGGATAGCAATAATCCAAGTGACCTCATGCAATTTCCATAGGACAAAACTTTGCCTAATCCAGTCAGGAAAAAAACACAAACAAATAAACTCCATAGAAATAATCAGAAATTATTTTAAAAGAAGAAGAAGACACCAGTGCCCGTGTCATATCATCTAGTGAACATTATTCTAGTGCAGCTCTCTAGTCTTCCCACTCAAATATTCAAAAAGATTGCTCCTTCTACCACTGAAGATAAACAGGTTATTCAGTGTCCCTAGGAATACATGGGTCCTCTGTAGCAAGTAGCATTAAAAAGTCTGAAAAGAGGAAAATTTTATAAAAATATCTAGATTAAGGAAAGTGGGAAATTTGAATGTACAGGATAAAGAGCTTGAACCAGGAAACAACAAAGGAGATTGAGAGTATCAGTTGTAAAGTCTTGATTTATTCTAAGAGATAAATAACTGGGGCTTTTATTATTGCTCACTCACTCCTAACAAAAATAACTCTTGTGCAGAAGCCTGCTGGATTTGTAAAAATGGTTTGTTTAATGTACAAAGCATTCGTGAAGCATATGATCACTGTGGAACTGTGATGCTTACAAACACCACCTGTTGAGGAAAGTAAGTGTTAATATTTCCTAATTTCACGGGGAGAAATGGAGAATGAGGAGATTAGTCTCAGCCTGGATTGTGAAAACTCAGCATTTCTGCCTCCTGTGCCATTGTCTGCAGGCAGTAGCCCATGGAATGGACACGTCCTTCCCTCCACAGAAAATACAGGGTGCAAAAAGGCTCCCAGAGAAGTCATTGATGGCAGCTCAAAGAAAAGACCTGCAGATGCTGTAGGCAGTAAGGAATTACACATCCACGATCTGCCATACTTTGCTTTGCTCATTTATATCAATCCAATCTCTTAAATTCATGTAATTTTTCAATATACCATGTTGACTTTGGTTTCTTAATTCACCAGAAAAGTGTGGGATCTTGACAATCCAGGTGCCTGACAACCCAGGAACTCTTTCTCCTTGTTTTTTGTTTTTTTGTTTTTTTTTTTTTCTCCTCTCAGGTAGTATATCAAGGCTTACTAAATTGTTGAAAACTCTTTTGCAACTCAACAAGTCAAACAGTTAATTAAATGATGCAGCCAAGGGTCTTCTTCCTTCCCTTGCATCTCAGTTAGCAACTGTAGTGGGTTTGGTTTGCTAATTAGAGATTTGACTAATTTTGCGATTTCCTGGTTAATGTATTAAAGAGTGTGGTGGGTTTGGTGCTGGTTAATCACTAGTGTGTTCACTTCTTGTTGTGAGATAGGATTAGGAGAAAGGTAGAGTAGGTTTAAAACCTTAAAAGGATATAAAGAAAATTTTATTAACAGTAACTAAAAGGAAAAAAGTAGTAGGAATTAAACTCTTCAGAACACTTTTTTCTCACCCTATAACCTTTTCTTCCCACTGATAATGTAAATTTATAGTTTTACAACTGCTGTGAGTATGTGAACAGCTCTGATCCTGTAATATTTAGATGCTTACTTTGTTTTAAGGGATTGATCAGTGTGCAATGTGGTGAAAAATCTGATTTCTTGTTTTCTCCTAGCTAGGATAGGTGTTGGATGGTGCTCCCCTGCCCTGGTAATAATTCAGTGTCATATTTAGAGTGACCAGCTTAGCTGAGTACATTTTCATCAAAGCTAGCATGACAATAACTATCTGTTAAGCTTGATGTCCATGATATTTTTTTTAATGGTTAATGTTGGAACAAACAGTATCCCATATTGGTTCTGTAATTAAGATATGCATATGTTGGCTCCAAAGATCCCTAATTGCATCTGCTTGGGGGATGCTGTTAGAGAGAAGAAAATCCTGTACAGTTACTGCAAAGGCAGTAGAGGAGTTTGATCTGAAATATAGGCAAAGTTTAGAAGAGTAGCTTTGGACCTCCATTTATCTTGTGAGTTCTCATCAACAGAAATTACTGCAAATGTGCATTATCCTACATGTTCTTTAAAAAAAAATGATAGATATTTATATTTTAGATGTAGCTTTGCTACTCTGGGCTTCCTCTTCTCGATTTAATCAATGACAGAGCTCCCATAGATTTTAGTGATGTGGTCCAAAGACCCAAATAATGGACGCTGCTCTTGCTGAAAATGGCTTTCATTATGCAATTTCTGTCATCCAAAGCAGCCCAGACTACATAACCCAAGTTCAGCACCACAAGGTATTGGATTCTCTGGATCTGGATTGAAGGCACTTGAGACAGCAATTCATGTTCAGACTCAGGTGTTTATTATTTCTTATCAGTAAAACAGTCTCACTGCTGTGAGTTCAGCAGCTTTTCATTAGAAGGCACAAAATGGCCAACAATCTCTTGGTACAAGGGCTTTTAGGGCTAAACTATCCAATTAAGAGCTGACACCTGGATTACTTTCCCTTTTAACCCAATAACTGATCCCACAGAGCCCACAATGCAGACTTTTCTGCCCAATTACAAAATGCCACCCAAACCCAAGAAGAAGCATGAAGAAGAAACCCAGGATAACACCCTGTGCCCTCCATCTTGCTCCCATCCACAACATACTAAAAACCCCAAACCCTCAATTTATCACCCAGTGATACACCCACACTACTCTCTATAATCTATCCCACACTTTTGTGGATTCCATTCTATGTTGAAGTCTGGGAAACTTTCTCTATGGATGAGGGTCAAAGTCAGTGCTCCCCTGGGGATCAGGACACTCCAGAGCAGACAGAGAAATATTCCTGATGCTCTGAGTTTCCACAATGAGGGATTTTTAGACCAAGCATACAACTTTGTCAAAAAAAAAAGACGTGTGGGTGTGTGAGTAAAAACCTCCCACAGCAGATTTTTGTGGGTGGGATGTGTGTTGGTGCCCTTTGTGTTGGTGGGATGTCAGGACACAGGCACAAGGAGCACAGGGACAAAAGGACAGGATTCCCTGGAGCTCCCAGCCCTGGCGTGCCAGAGGCTGGTGGCAGACTGCAGGAAAAGAGCAGTGGTGAGCTGGGTTAGACACACAAGACAAAATGGCTACAGCCTGCCAATGACTTAAAGAATCTTTTTAAAATTATCCCTGGATGGAAGCTGCCTGGAGTTGTGGGCAGCATTTGAAGGGATGCTTCCCGTCTGTGTGCTGGCACTCGTGCAAACAGCAAGAGTTAAAAATTAACAAGCTGAGGACAAGTCAAAATACACTCCCTGTCTGTAAATCAAAAAGTACTGCTTCAGGCTCAGCCAAATCTGGCTGCTCCCTTATCCCCCACAACCACCATCATAATTACAGCAGCTGATTTTCCTCACACCCACCTCGGAGGTTTCTGGGGGTTTTGGCCAGGTTTGCATCCCCATATGATTCAGCCTACTTTTACTTATGTTTAGCTCATTGTGTAATAAGTGAAACTTACATAAGCTGGGGACTGTGGCTCCAGCTCCATAAACCTTGATCAAAAATAGGAGTTTGGAAGCAGAATAACAAACTCGTGTCATTTTTTCCTTCAGCGCCGATACAGAATCAACCGTCTTTGGACTAAATGCTCAGCTCTTTCTAAGCTGGGCAGAATCATTAATTCCTGCTCAACTAAGCTAATTTACACCTTGCTCAAGGCCTGCTTCTCATCAATAAGTGTCCCAGTGTTGAGATCTCCACAGTAACGAGTCAAAAAGAACAGGAGTGGAATTCTGACACCTTAAATTCACGGGGAATTTTCTCATTACCACCAGATAAACCCTCACCTTAGCCCAGAACAACCAGCTATTCAAAGCAAAAGACAGACCCTGCTGTGTATCTCTGCTCCTGTCCTGAAACTGTTCCCACCAGAACAGCCAGCAGTTCCTGCTCCAGCTCATTTTATCTGCAAAAGGTAAATAGAAACCGTCAGCTCCTCACAAGAAGAGGTCTGAGCTCCTTGCTGAACTGATACAAACTGCAATCACTGAGCTACACATTCATGGAACATTTCCACAGGGAATAATAAGATTAACTGTGTCTCACTAGCACCTTACAGCCAAGGGTGTGTTTCCTTAGAGAAGGAAAATATAATATATACTCCAAAATATGGAGTAAGAAAGCTTATGAAGAAGTCAGTGCTCTCTACAGGATACCTGGTGGCCTGAATGGTGTTTTCTAAGGATTACAATAATTCCACTGGTATATTTTGGGGTGATATTGCTTCTAAAATGATATATACATATACTTTCAGTTGTTGGGTGGGTCTGTGATCACTGTTAGGTTGGTGTAGACCCAGGACTGTGCTGCTGAAGTCAATAGTTATTGCAAAGTGATGCTCTGCTCTTGTATTTTAAACCACATATGCGTTCTTGTAAATCCAGGGGTTTTACTTTATGAAAAGAAATTGATAAAAGCATGGCTAGTAATGAAGGAGTTAAAAAGTACAGTCCCAAAAGGGCTGAGCAACAACCCAGGCAGTTTCTGTATTTAAGGATTTATTTTTTCAGTGTCTCTGCGCCTTCAAGTTTTTGTTGTTTATTTTGAGGTTTTTTTTTCTTTTGCTTTTACAATTTAATCTTCTCCATAATGGGACAAACACAAAGCCTTGGTTGGAAATCTCCCCCTAGCCTGTTGCAATATTTATAAAGCTGTGCTTTTTAAACATGCTGAGAGATGGGCTTAGTAAAACAAAAGGCATTATAATTTATTGTTCCAAGATTATTGATTCAATAAATTAACAATAATTTCCGTGGAGGATAGGAGCCCTGGCACTATAAGAATTTATTTATCTGCACTTTAACTAGCATTGATTAGAGTATTCAAATTGTCCCAGTGCTATATAATTGCTCTTTATAGGTGGAATGTCCTCTGCTGTGCAGGAGACAGTAAAATAAACATTCAGCTAGAAGTGACAATGGCTCTTTTAAAAGCCAGGTTCTTTTTTTTTTTTTTTTTTTTTTTTTTTTTTTTTTTTTTTGTAAGAGGACAGAAGGAGTTTGTGTCATGTTTTACAAACACAGCCAGCTTTGGCCAAGCCACCTTGCAACATTGCAAGGACAGACAAGCAAAAGATTGCTAAAGGCTGCCATTGTTCTGGGAGGCACAAGGCATAACCACAGCATTTATATCTTTATATTTGACTATACCCACATGGAGAAGCCTTTTTCTGCTGCTGCTCTGAAGAGCCATTCTGTGTTGCACTGAAGTGCCAGGTGGAATTTTTTGTTGCACATGTTTTTCCCTTTTTCCCCTTTTGTTTCTAACGTGCCCACTGAACCTGTTCAAGGTAACTCTGAAGCTATTGTAGAGATGTTAATAATTCAATCCAAACAAGCCACACTTCCTGATTCACATTCACCAGGCAGGCTTGCTCAGAAAGGAACATTTTGCCACCGTGGAGAACAATAGCTGGTTTGGTTCACAAGCAATTGTGTTTTTCTTATGTAAAATACTCAAGACAGTTACATTTTTCAGACACGGAGCTCTGACAGGTCTATCTTCTGATACTTATGATAACCCTGCTTTTATTTTACAGCTCTGTTGATGGAAAAGATTAACAGCACTTTTTCCCTCTTTTGGCTTTAATAAAACATCCAACTGCTAGAAATGTCACTTAGAACCACGAGCTTGCAATAATGAAAACAAATTATGCATCTTAGTAACCCAAGGTGGATGATTAATGCAGGCTTTAAATGATTGTTTGTGTCAAATTGTTTCTCCAAACGCAATTCAGGAATTTGAAGTTGTCAGATTAACTGCTGTATTTACTGGTCTGTTTGATTAGGTGAGCATAGTTTTATATTCCCTCTTGGAGACCTAAATAGCAACCATTTCCTACCAAAACAGCACACAAAACAAAGGCCCCATTCAGAGGACTCTTCAGAGTGGGCCATGCTCTGTAGCCCTTTGTATCCTGGAACAACATGGTTACTGAAGTGCCTCTAAAAGGTGCAACAGATTTTAAAAAGAAAATAAGAATGGCCATTATAATAATAATAACAACAGTTGGAATATTATGTTTTTTCTACAAGTAAATATATTCCATCATTGATTAATGGATTAATTTCATTAATGAGCCTAAAGACATCTCTCAGGGTCCTTTATGATTAATACTGTAAAATTGGGTTTAATGAATGCTTCTAAAAGGATGGCTGATATTCATTTGAAACTGTAATCCCCACTGCCAGAGTTTGTCCACTCTGAAGGCTTTTCATGAACATCCATGGAGTTGAATTTTAATAAGTATCCATAGGAAATGGATTATAGGCTTGGACATTCCAATTTTTAACCAAAGTGAATTTTAATTTCTTCTTCTTTGGGACTTTTGCACCAGAGACTCGTTCATCAGAGACAATCAGGGACAGCAATAATGTCACATGTCCTTTCTCTTTTTACATTCAACAAGTGCACCATAAGCACGGCTTGAACTTTGATCATCACAGTTCAAACATCAAAACAAATGAAGTGTTTGCAGTAGATTTTGATTAAAATTGCATAGTGTCTTTCTAATGTCCAGATTAGATACTAAGAATTTTTCTCCCAGTTTGATGATAAGTGGTTTATACACCTTTCAAGAGCAGCTGGCTACCAGTGGAAAAACACTGAGGAATAATAAATATTATTAATAACTTGGTATTTCTGGGCAAAGCCAACCTGATTGCCACATCATTCCTGAGCAGGGAGGGATATCAGAGGCCACAACATCCTTCACCTTCTTTTGATGCAATTTCTTTTATTCCTTTTGTTTGAGACAGGGTAGGGCCCCAGATATCTGACCCACTGCAGGGGTTTTGCTCACATTTCTTTGGGGTTTTCTTCTCTAGACAAATAGGGTCCCTTCCTCTTTCGTGTTAACACAGCCAGAGCAATGCAACATGAGCAACATGAGATTTAGGCCAGAAAATACCTGCCTTCACAATTACTGAGGGACTCAAACATCACACAGGCTGAATTCAGGTGAGATTCAGAGGGATTTTTATGCTTTTCCAGCTCAGGAAGCTATAAAGTCTTTAGCAGCACTGAATCCAAAGTGTTCTAGGTAAGAAGACAGCTATTGTATTTTACTCATTGGGTTTGCCTGGCAAGGCTCAGGTAGTAGGGGGCTCCACAAGTGGCTTTATGGGAAGCTGCTGAAGCTTCACCCTTGTCTGGTGCAGAAAATGCCAGCTGGAGGCCAGGGTTCTCAGGAATGGTGGAAGCACCTCTGGGATAACCTCTTTGAGAAAGAGGGGGGGAAAACTGCATGGCAGCTCTCACACAGAGCAGGGACAGAGTGTGAGTGGGCAGATCTGCAGTCACTGGGGGCTGGGAGGAGGGACAGGCAGGAGATGCTCCAGGCACTGGAACTGGGATCCACCTGCAGCCCAGGGATGTCCCTGGGGGAGCAGAGATCCACCTGCAGCCCAGGGATGTCCCTGGGGGAGCAGAGGTCCACCTGCAGCCCAGGGATGTCCCCACACTGGAGCAGGGGATGCCCAGAGGAGGCTGTGACCCTGTGGGAAGTTGCACTGGAGCAGCTCCTGACAGGACCTGTGGAGAGAGGATCCCCCCACGCTGGGGCAGAGCTCGTGACCTGTGGGGCCCTTGCTGGAGCAGCCCATTCCTGAAGGAACTTCCTCACCATGGAAAGGGCCTGGAGAACTGCAGCTGTGGGAAGAACTCATGTTGGGATTGTTCATGCAGGACTGTCTCCTGTTTGAGGGACCCCATGCTGGAGCAGGGGAAGGGGTGAGAAATCCCCCCCTGAGGAAGAATGTTCAATGAACTACTGCTGCCCATTCCCAGCACCCCTGCACCACTGTCAGGAGACAGAGCAATGGGGAGTGGAGCTAAGCCCTAGAGAAAGGGGGAGGTGGGCAGAAAGTGTTTATAAAATTTAGTTTTATTTCCCATTGCCCTGCTCTGGTTTGATTGGCAATTGATTAAGTTGATTTCCTTAAGTCAAGTCTGTTTTTCCAGTGACAGTAATTGGTGAGTGATCTTGCCCTGTCTTTATCTCAAGCCATGAACCATTTGTTGTATTTTTTCTCCCCTGCCCTGCTGAGTTGTGGCTTTGGTGGATGCCTGGATCCAGCCAGGGTCAGCCCATCATATCTATCAAAGCATCCGAAGCTGACACAAGGACTAAGGATTTAAAACCCCTAAAGACACCTGTTATGTACTGCAGTTTTTCAGTTCATTTCTTTCTCTCTATCAGGGATCTCTGGCAGGACTAAGTGCCACAAAGGTGTCAGTCTCTAGGTCACAGGTGAAACATATTTTCAATGTCAGAGCTCGAGCCTGTGCTCAGTGAGACCCACTGAAGTTCAGTGCTCAGCTTCTGCTGAGTGCCATCACATTTTGGAAGCTAATTTCCTTTGAAAATCCCAGCATGAAGGAACATCAAAGAGCAATGACTGAGCATCATATTATTGTGAAATGAAAGAAGTAGGGAATGTACAGTGAAGTTTTTTTTGCTTTTTTTTTTCCTGCAAGGCTCCATTAGCAGTAGAAAACATAGGGAAAAGTGGAGTCTATCTAGTATAGGTAACCACAAAATATTTGTGGCTAAAATGCTCAAAGCCTTTTTGTTTTGACAAAGTTCAGATTCTTTTTAATGAATAAAATAATAATAAAAGGAATAAATAATAATAAAAATGATAGCTAGCAAAAAAGTCAGTCTTCTAACACAGAAGTAACAGTGAAGGGTTTTTTTGTTTTTTTTTCCTGCAAGGCTCCATTAGCAGTAGAAAACACAGGCAAAAGTGGAGTCTATCTAGTATAGGTAACCTCAAAATATTTGTGGCTAAAACACTCAAAGGCTTTTTGTTTTAACAAAGTTCAGATTCTTTTAAAGGAATGAAATAATAATAAAATTAATAAATAATAATAAAATAAGGAATAAATAATAATAAAAATTACTAGCAAAAAATCAGTCTTCTAACACAGAAGTAACACCAAAAGTTTTTTGGCTAGCTAAAGAAGTACAATTGCACATGAGGCAGGGCCAGGGAGCTGAGCTGCTCCTAGCACTAGAATGGAAGGGATGACACCTTTCTCTGGAGGTGTGAGTTGCACTGGCAGCTGCAAGAGAAGATCCTGCAGCTGGATTTTGTGCCCCTTGCAGAAGATCATAAGGCAATTTGTGGCCTTGAGGCTCCCTGCCCAGAGTCCTGCCCCTCTGCCAATGGTGCCACAGTAGGTCTGGTCTCCAGCTCCCACAACCCTGCCCTGCCCAGCTGTGGCTCCATCCCACACTGGAAATGCTCTCTGTGGTAGCCACACACAGAAATAATTCAGCTACCACTCTACAGGCTGCTTTTGGCCATGCTTAGATTTTAAAAAAGAATCTATTATTGAGAATTTTTTATGAAAATAAATATTTCCATTGTTTTCAGTCTGCTTCCACTGCCTGAAATGAGATTTTTTTTCCCCTTTCAGTGGATCAAAGGCAGGTCAGGATTGAGCATTTTGAGCTCTTGTCCAGTATTGTTGTAAGTTGAAAGCACTTGATACAGAAATCACTGAGGTCTGTTTCCACTGAAGTAGGAACAAGTGTATTGCCCCCAATATCAACCCTGCTGACACAAAAAGCTCCTTCACTATTAAGATGAGTTGTCTGGCTTGTTGTGGAAAGGAGGGGGACTTTGCTGTGGTTCACACAGCTCAGCTGTTGCTAACCCTGCAGCAACTCAAGTACTATTTTTCAGCATGGCTTTTCTCACTTAAGCCTCCCTAGCTGTAGAAGTGGGTAGGCAAATGGAGCTAATTCTGTAGCAAATGTATAGCAAGAGATGGTTAATTTTACTGAATTATTTTACACCACAGCATGCTGAATTATAGCTCATGTGGCATGAGACCAGGTTTATACATTTTTTTCCTTAAAAATTTGAGAGTAAAAAACCCCAATCCTTAGCGCAGAGCTTTATTAGAGTTTGCAAGGAGAATTACCCTGAGGAAAGAAATGATATCTGTAACTGGTGACCTTATGCTAAAAGGTGCAGACTTTGCATGGCTACTGGAATTTTTGTAGACAACTCTAAGCAATGACTGGATCAACATCCTGCCTTGCCTTCTGCTGATCTGTTACTCATGACCAAAAATGGTTTGCAGTTGTGGAATGCACGCACTGTGCACAGTCCTGGAGCTTGGGAGCTGTGGATTCACTGGTAGCCATTCACTGGGATTCACTGGTAGCCATTGAACCAGTGAAATAATTTTATTTAGTTAATGAGGCTAGCAGATCTGGCATTGGCATCCCTGAGCTCACAGCAGACAGGAATATGTAGACTCTGTATACATGCTGAAGCTTAATTTGCAATCCTATTTAGAGTGGAAAAAAATGCCACACTTAAAAAAAAAGAAGTGCAAACAGAGTTCTTTTCACAGTGGGCAGAGAATACTGTTAAACAGAGGAAGCACAATATCCCTTTTCATAGCAAGAGATCAAATGTCTGCAGAAGAGTTTAATTTATACTTCTTCATGTGCCAGAGCTGTGTCTGAGACATTGCAGCGTTTCAGTTCTTTCAATCAGGTCATAGTTTCCAGCACAGATGACTTCATCCCTTTTAAAATAGAACAAATAGAATAAATGGAATTCCACATAATCATGGTAGGACCTGGGATTATAGGAAATTAAACCACATATTTAAAAGCAGAGGTCTGTGAGGTAAATAACCACTGGAAGGCAGAGCTGGGTCCCTTCTCAGCAGTTAGGGGGTGACAAAGGTCCCTGGCTCTGCAGCTCCCTGTGGCCTGAGGGTGTGGGTGTGTCCTGGAGGAGGATGAGGAGGGTGATGGTGGATAATGGCCAGTGTCACAGGCAGTGGAACTGCTGCCTTTCCAGCAGAATGATCCAAGTGACACCACCACCTTCTGGGGTTTGGTGTTGCTGAAATGGCTCCCGAGGTATTAGAAGTCTCTTTTTCCCAGCCCCATGACAGAAGAAGTAGTTGAGATCCCTCAGCTCTGGTTCTCAAGGTTGTTTATTTTCTCTTATCTATGACATTCTTTCTCTGACCTGCTGAGATCTGTCCAGCAGGTTGGGTTGTGGCACAGCCCCTGCCCTTGGGGTGATGTTGGCTTTTTATACTAAGAACTGAGTGTACTTTATTTACAATAATTTTCCAATACCTGACACCTATGTTAGACAGTCTGTCTCTAAACCAATTGAAAAGTGCCACCATCACAGCAGAAGATGGAGGACAAGAAGAAGAAGGATGGGACACACCCAGATTCCTCCATCTTGCCTCTTGAACCTCCATTCTAAATCCCAAAAATTCTACTTTTTCACCCTGGGACAAATTCACTATCATTCTACTCAAACCGTTGTGACTTGTAACTCCTCACACAAAGCTGGTAATTGTTTCCATGGGCTAAAATCAAAGGCACAGGTGTCTGTGACTCCATGCCAAGGTTTCTGAGCCCCCTGCCAGGGTCTGGAGCCCTCCAGGGCAGCCAGAGGAATATCCTGGGTTCTGACACCCCCTGGCTCCAGCATGGCCCTCCCCTGGCTTTGCAGCCTGAGCAGCTCCCACTGCCTTCCCCACTCAGGTCCTCTGTTCCCTCACTCTCACAGAACATTTCACATCTCCCAGCCACAGCTCTGCGTTGGCAGTCAGGGAAAAGGTGTTGATGAATTCTGTCTCAAATTTCTGCGTGTCTGAAGAAAAACCCTTATAAAATAGCAGCATGGATTATACTGATATCCCCCAAACAGACAAGTAGCTCACTGCAACCTGGAATGCTTTGAGCTAGTGCTGTGAGACAAGTGTTTGCAGTATTTATTACAACAGGAGAAAATGAAACTAGAAACATGTTGTTCCTTAATTATAGAATTTGTTCAACACTGCCCTCATTGTGATCCATTTTTGGCATTAAAAAAAAAAAAGAAAAAGCTATCAATAACTTACTTGTGACATGACTAAATTCAAACTCATGCCAGAGGTTATTTCATTAGGCAATAGACAATCATGCAGTGAAGGACAGCTTTGCCCCCAAAGGACTGTTTTGTCCCCATAAATGCATGGAGACTAAGATGCTACATGAATCACACGTCCAAGACATAGAAGAATTCAGGGGCAAGGCTGGGAACTGAATTCCTCTGGACTCCCAATCCTTGTCATTAAAGATAAGCTCCCTCAGGTTGGGTGTGTTTTATCTATGTGTCTGTATGCACCAGAACAATCACATCAGGCTGGACTGTGGGCCTGTAACTTGCATATTTTGTATCCTTTTTTTACATCATGTCTAACTATGGTCAAGATTACCCTGACAGACTCATTCCATTTGCAGAGGTTTCTGTTTAAAAGCAAGCGTAACTCTGGAAGAGAAGGCAAATTCATCACTGGTGAGTTGGCTGAAGCCAGTCACATGCTGTATAATATAACTTATCCTTAAGAAATTCATGCCTCCACTGGCTCTGCCTACCAGATAAGCTACACTGAGATGAAAGTGAGCTGCATCAGATTCTGGTGCCCTGAGCACAGACTTCAGACTCTGCTTCTCCTTTGTTCAGCTGGATGCTGTGTAACAAACAGCATTCCCTCTCTCAGAAAAAGAAGTTAATCAAGGGGGAGGAGATCTACAGGTAAAAGTTTTATGCATGGCACTCTTAATAATATCTCTGCTGGTTTCAAAGTGTATGTGAGTTACTTGTGTTGACTCGGCTTCTTTAAAAGTTTAACCTGGATTGTTTCAGTTGCAGAAAACAGAATTCTCCTGCTTGATTCTGGTGAATGCAGTCTCCTAGTGACATCAAAGATTATAGCAACTGCAAGGCACTAGCTTGCCTTTGTAGTTCCAAGTTGCTCAAAAAACTTTTAATATATTCTTGTAGGTGTAACCATGTGTCATAAATACACCCGCCAACAAGAGATAAACCCCAACTTGAAAACAACTGTTAATCGATTACTGCAGAGAAACTGACAAAATCCAAGTGAATAATGCTAAAAGGTGTTAATTTGTGGATTTCTGTGGGCTTTGAAAAGCAAAATTAAGTCTCTATGGGATTTTGGATGTGTGACATAAACTGTGGGCCATGTGCCTGTTTTGCATAAATCAGCATCATTGCAGGGCGAGCCAGGAGAGCTCTGCTGTGCTCAGCTGAGAAAGTGGCCCAGACTCTCAACACACTCTGAGCAGCACCAGTTTGGTTCAGTTTCATTTATTTGGGGAGGAGGAAAGAGGATCTAAAGGGGATTTGCTAAACTACAGCTCAATTCTGTAATAATTTTTTCCTGTTCTGCAGTAACTGCTCCAGCCTGGTGCACACTGAGCATGAACAATGTTTTATGCTTGAGTGAGCCCTAGACCCCCGAGCCTTGGGGACCCTGGCAGCGGTGCTGGGAGGTGATTTGATCCACAGCAAAATGATTCCAGGCAGGCAGCAGGCAGCACTGGCAGTCAAGAGGGGCAGTGCTGGCAGCTCTGTCATTGTCCTAGCCTGCTAAACAGCTCCTCTCTCTCCATGCAAAAATGCAGGCACACACAAAACCACTCATCTTCAGAGCTAGGCAGAATTTTTGCAGTGAAACTTCTTACCAGCTCTGCATATTTAGCTCCAGAAGAAACAAATTCACAAATCTGTCAAAAAAATTGAAATTTTTAATTTCAGAGAGAAATGTTTTGACTTCTTTTATTTGAAGTGCTTTGCTTTGTTATCTGAAATTTCATTTACAATTATAATTTAAAAAATAAT
Source organism: Pheucticus melanocephalus (assembly GCA_013398405.1). Lineage (NCBI taxonomy): Eukaryota > Metazoa > Chordata > Aves > Passeriformes > Cardinalidae > Pheucticus > Pheucticus melanocephalus. The sequence goes on along the minus strand of VZSJ01004263.1, from coordinate 536,811 downwards.
TATGTCAACAAAATGAAGGGTGCATTCAGGTAGAATGGGATTTGAAGAAAAATGGAATATAAAATTAGGAGAAAAAACTGAGATGTGTTGTTTAGCAAAGTGAAGGATCACCTTAGTCATGAATGTCACTGCCTGTTTTCCTTTGCTGCATCCTTTTCTGCAAGATTTTGTGACATGTACAGGAACATTAAATGAGGAACAAGCTCAGCTGGAAGGCCATTAGAATATTTGCTGAGATGGACACCAGATGATGGCTACTCCAGTGTCCTAGAAAATCAGGTGAACTGCACCTTGCCTTCCTGGGAGGATTGATGTGGGGAAAGGCAAAGCAGAGAGCAAACAAGAATGAAGTTGTATGTGTGTACATGTGTATTTTTTTTATTACTTCAAGCTAGAATTGGAGAATCTCCTTCAGCCTGCTTTTGGTTTGAACTTCCAAGACCAACCATGCTGCTTTAGCCTTCTCAGTGTAGATTTGGCATAGCCTGCAGCAGCACCAAAGCACTTCTGCCTTCTGCATGGGCTTTGGTCACCTCTGGGCCAGGAGACAACTCCTTATTTTGCAGCTGAAATTGCTCCCCAGTGGAGAGTAATTTCAAATTACAAATGACTGAGGTGGCTATCCTGGCAAGCAGGCAATGCCTGGCCACTGCCTCATCAGCTGCCTTCCCAAAACAGCAACAAAGCAGCTCAGCCCCACTCATCCTGCACTGTTCATTTCAATATTACTTGCCTGGTTTACAACCCTGATGGCTCTGGGGATTTTTCTTTCCAGTGAGGAAAAAGTCTCATAGTGTAACTGTAAGCTGATCCAACACAAAATGTGCACTGAAAATCAAACCTTCCTACTCAGGCTTTGTTTGCACCCATTGTACTGAACCTCTCATTGTCCTGCCATCAGTGAGGGGTTTTTTTCACCATCCTGCATCACTGGGGCTCAGCAAACAGTAAATTTACTTTTCACAAACTGATGCAAAAGATGAGGTATGTGCAAAGGGGCTGAGTGAATGGTGCAGGAGGAACGTGGGGCCAGGAGCAGGGTGGTTATTGATTGAACCCAAGCCAGAGGCTCAGCCCCTTCATTTTTCCAATCTCTGATTTCCTGATGTTGCCTCTCCCTCTGTGGCACTGCATCAGCTCCCAGCATGGCTGGAACCTTCCACAGTCACTCACAGGAAAGGATCTGTGTGGGCAGGTGAAGGAGGATGGTGGGGGTGACAGGCAATCCACAAGGAAAAACCTGGAAAAACCAAGAAATAGAAGGAACATAAGGGGAATTGCGTCTTTCCCTAATTTGAGTGGGATACTCTTTGGCATTTCTGCCACTATCAAGTGCTGTGTGAAGTTCTGTATTAGCTCACCTTTTATTCAAATAATTTCAGATGGCGTTTCAGAGCAGTCAAGTTTTTCGTTTCTCTCTCCCTAAATATGTATTTCTCCATCAAAAAATGGTGCTGAAGTAAGTCCATTTAACGGCCC
>VZSJ01004263.1:490559-535322 GCA_013398405.1 Pheucticus melanocephalus | reverse complement strand
TGGAATGTTGTCTGAAATCTTTTGGAATGTGGATGACATAGTTTTTTGTAATTGGTGTCTGCAAATGCGATCCTTCAGAAACCCCTTGGCCAATTTGCCTCAGACTTTGTTTAATCAAAAGGGGCTAAAAAACTGAAGGAAATTGCAGTTAAGCATCTAACTTTGGCTATTTCTTAAAAAGGCATTTGAAACTTGCAGCAAAAGTTTTTTCCATCCTATTCCTGTAGCGTAAAATGTCTAAGCAGACTCTTTCTCAAACTTTTTGTGCTACCTACCATTGAGACCACACATGGAAAAGTTCAGGGCAGAATTTATTTCCTAAAACACACAATAACAAGAGATTAGAGTGGAATTCCAGGGTGTTTAACTAAAGCTTCCGCTCTTCTCCTCTTCTCCAAAGTTTTGTGTCCCTCTGACACATACGTGTGCATACACACACACACACACAGAACTATTATAAAAATGTAAAAATCACCACAGTGGTCTGTAAGGCTCTGGTGTGTGATCAATAATGAACAGCTATCAGTTTCATAAAATGCTAAGCTGCTAACAGAGAGCTATCAGCCATCATTTTTATAAAATGATGAGTGTGTGTGCACATACTGCCAGACGTGGTGGGCAGTTGCACCTGCTGTGTGACTTTTGAAGCTGTTGGTGTGCACAGAGACAGCCAGGAAGGAAGGCCTTTCCCAGAGTGTGTGCTGGGGGGAAAGGCTTCCAGAGAACCACTGTGACATCCACGGTGGGCTTCAATGCTAGGTGGCCACCAAGAATGGAAGTTTAGCGAGGACAGAAAATCCCCAGATTTCTCTTTGTAAACTTCTGATCACCACACAGCAAAAGGTCTGCCTTAGCATGAGTTCCTCCTCTGTAATATGGTTGGTTTTCTTCCCTACCTAGAAACTCTGGGTCTCAACTGATGCCTGTAAAACTGTGTGCTGGGATGGGATGTGCTGCAGAAATGCAGAAATTTAATTAACGCTGCTCTCCAGTGGTAGAGCTTAACCCAAAGTCCAGTGACTTTCCTCAATATTGGCTCAGGTCAAATGATTTGTGAGTGTAGGCACAGAGTGTGTGGTGATTGGGGTGGGGCTGTGCCCAATCAGCCCCAACTGGCCCCAGCTGTGCCCAATCATCCCTCATTGGCTCCAGCTGTGCCCAATCGTCCTTCATTGGCTTCAGCTGTGCAGCACAGGTGAGCAGCACTGAAGGGAACGAGCCATGGAGTGCCAGGGGCACTGCCCAACCCCAGAGGGCACAAAAGGGTGGGCTGAGGGACAAGCAGGGCAGATGCTGCAGCTTACTGGATTGGAATGGTGTTACTGTGTGTGGGCAGATGCTTGAAGCCTTCTAAAGAGGTAAGGTGTTATTGTATTCTGAAGAAGTATGGTGTTACTGGGTTTAGGTTGAAGCTCTCTGAAGAGGTTTGGTGTTACTGGGTTTAGGTTGAAGCTCTCTGAAGAGGTTTCGTGTTACTGGGTTTGGGTTGAAGCTTTTTGGAGTGGTTTGGTGTTACTGGGTTTGGGGTGAAGTTTTCTGATATTGTGTGGGGATATTCTATGTATTGTGGCTGTCTCAAGTGTGGCGTGTAAGTCCTACAATTGCACTGTAACACTGCCCTGACTCTCTGATGGTTTGAGCCTCAGGCAGGGGGGAGAAGAAATGCTTTAGGTTCACTGTTGAGCGCCTCAAAGGAAAAATTATCTGTATGAGGCTGGTACTGTCCTGCCACTGTCAAACCTGCTCAAGTGCTGCTCAGTGGAGCACAGCCCCTACAATTCCTGTTAGTGTTTCCCATTGTGTTTTCTGCTTAGCCCAGGCCCTGATGCTCTGTGACAACACCTGGAGCAGCCAGGAGCCATCCTGCTGAGCTGCTCCAGGCAGCCCTGGCTCTTGCCAAGCCCAAGCAGCTGTGCCTGGAGCCAGGGGCACCCTCTTTGAAGTGTGGCCACTCTCTCCAGCCCTGCTCCCTCCCCTCTGCTAGGTGTTAACACAAACATCACCCTGGCCAAAAGACTTCTATTATTTATTGGGGTATTTTTCCTGCCAGCTGTGTCCCAGACTTGAGGAGCTTTGAAGGAGCCAAACAACTGGGTGTATGTCTACAAAGATGCCATAAAAACCTGGTAGAATGGCCATTGGAGGTGCACACAGGGCACCTTGTGAAAGCAATCCCTTGTGTCAGAGTGCCAAGAGAAACAGAGGGCAGGCCCTTTCTGCAGAGAGGTGCTGATGGGCACAGCCATTAATGCTCACATTACAATGGAAACTTCTGTATATAAATCGCAAACCACTCAGACTTACTCTCCTCCCTGGTTTGCCTTTTTTTGAAAAAATTTTTTAGAGGGGAATAAAAGGTGGAGGAGGGAGGTTTTCATTACTGCTGATCAGGGAGTATTGCTTGCATCTCTCCCATGGCATATGTTCGTTCGCCTGTGGGCTCGCACACGGAGCTCTCATTTCAAAGCTGAACAGCTCCCTCAGCTATTTTCCTTTTCCCTTCTTTGGGACTTCAAGGAGTGAGTAGGATGTAATCTCAGAGTGAGGAGGCTTGGTTCTGTGCCAGGCACTACTGGCTTGCCGCGTTGTCCCTGAGTAAGTCAGCTCACCTCTGTTCTCCTTCATCCTGCCACCTGTAAAAAAGAGAGTGTGATATTCTCCTTCCTTTGTTTAATTAACTGGCGGCGCTTTAAAAATTCATAGACTGAAAGCCTTCACATCACTCTTTTTTTTTTTCTTTTTAATTAAAACCTAATTTACTTCAGGGCATTGTAGAAACCTCCAGAAACATGTGATTTGAGTCTTATCTTACATGATTACTGTAACCTCTCTGCTTTAAATAACTCCCATCACTGTGAGTGCCAGTCTGCCTGTTGCAGCTGTAAGAAGAAGGCACTCCTGACCCAGCAGGGCTCATCACTGCCATAACCTTTTCCTGGGCCTTTGCTGAGCTCTTCTGGGAAAGTCCAGCCTCACTAAGGGGGGTGAGAAGGAGATTTTTCCTTGGGTCACAAGAAATGGACATATTCCTAAAGTAGGGATGGAATTTGTACCGTGTTGTAAAAGAACCCAAGTCATGGGGAATAGGTGAGGAGCAAACCATGCTGCTGCCTTCTGGTTGTTACTTGTCTTATGCTTTAATTTGTATAATGGAAACTTAAAAACTAGAGATAGAAAAGGACAGCTTGGTCTTTCAGCTTGCTTTTCTTCACGGCAATGTTGCCTCTTACATCATATCTCCTGTTTTGTGTATGGACAGAAAGGAGCAGAGATGTGACCAAAATAAGGGCATTTGCCCACCCCAGAGATTCCCATTCACACTTTTTCTGTAAGCCCTTCTTTCAGGTAGCAGCTGGGATCTGATTCTGTGATTCCTGCTAATTTGAATATAAGCCATTTTTGTATGCAAAGGATTGCTGACACCAGCAAGTTTCACTGTAATGATTACTATGGAAACGTTTATCTATAAATATAAAATTCTTTAAAGCTTAGCCTTTTATCTTTATAGAAAAAGGCCTGTTTATGTCACTTCTAAGCTCCCAGCTTTAATGTAGACATGAGCTGTTCTCATGCCAAACAAGATAACCTCAGTGTTAGAGCTGTGTGAGCTTTGAAACATGGGAATTTGAGCTAAAACTATTATTTTTTTAATACAATATTAATAGCTGAATGGAAAAATATTTTAAACTGCCTTTCTAAGCCCCAAAGCTCTAGTTCACTTGCAGTCTTCTTTTCTATGTTTTATTGTAATGTTTCCTGTGTGGAGCAGCTGCTTTCAAGTGCCAGTCAATCCTTAAACTCTGTGTGAGTGTGCACATACACATGAGTGTGTGCCATGGTGAGGATGGAGGGAGAAGAGTGGAAATGGAGAGGCTCCTTACTCATTAGAATTTTCCCTTTGTGTTTATGGATTTTGGTCTTCAAAGCCTTCAAATATGGATTGTAAGTTTAGGCCACCAAAATAGGTTTTGAGTTTTTTTGCTGAATGACAAAAAAAAAAAAAGACAAGATTTTAAGTTAATAAGATTAAGGGGTTTGTTATTTAAAACCTGGAGTGAAAAGGGTGCATTAGAAAGATGAAGACTAATATTTTTTCTTTGTATTTCTATCTAAGAATTTTTCAATTTTTTAAAACGTTTTCCTTGACTTTGACAATTGCACTTGGGAAATATCTATATTAACATAGGGTTTTTTTCAAACATACACATTAATACCACAAACACCCACATTTACAGATACTCTGAGGCTATTCCATTAAAAGTATTCTCAAATAAGATGGAATCGTGGGGTTAAGTAGTACAGATTTAGGGTCAAAACTTAAATGTTCCAAAATGTTTGCAGAATCAGGTCCCCACAGACTTTGGAAACAGAATTGATGACATCCACAGAGTGGAATCATAGCTGGTGATGATCAGAAGGTTAATTTGTTAACCAAGGAGCAATTGACAGCAGCAACCTCGCCTACAAGGGCACAATTCATATATATGTATTAAAGTTTCTCTTTGTGTGAGTTTTGATTATTAATACTGATGATTTTTCCACTTTTGGGTGGAAGGAGAAAATGGCCAGTTAAATATTTCCTTTAAAATTCAGCGTAGCCTGATGAGCTAGAACTAGGGAATCAAGTTCAAGGATAGAGGGGGCTTTAAGCTGCCTTTTGTTCTTCCATTTTTAATGGGAGAATTAGGGTGATCCTTGGCAGCATTTTGACACTGAGTAATCTTTTACATTAAAATGTCTTTCCTGGGTTGTCCTGGGGACTGCAGTCCCCTCCACAGTTCCTCCTGTGCAGGAATTTGTGAGGCTATAGGGCTGAAGAGGCTTCTGGCAGTGAGACATGGTCTGATCCTCCTCTTTGAGCCTCCCTTTGTTCATCCCCTCTCCTTGCCTTTCCTCCCCAGTGCACTGTTAATAAAGCCCTCTGGAATTTTAGCTGGAAGCACAGCCCAGACAAGGCATCCCAGAGCTCTGCCTGCCCTCCCTGTGCTCTTCCAAGTGCACTCCCAGTGTCCTGCTCTGGGAAGAGCAGCAGTCAGAGGAGTCACTTGGACACTGGCAGAAACTGCACAGATTGCTGGAAATAAAAGATCTGAGAGCCAGCATTAAACTCTCAAATAGGACACGCAGTAAAAGAACAACAATAGGCTCTTGCTCCCATAGGGCTGAGGAAAAAATCAAATGGTAAATATCTCATATTGGATTCAGAGAAATACTCCCAAATTTAGAAACTCATTTGAAGCCTATCCCAATAATTCAAACTTGTTGGATCTGTAAAATTAGCCTGTAAATCTCACAGGAAAGGCTGTGGGGTATTTCAGCACTTTCATTTGTACTCCTGGCAGGAGCATGAGTATTAGTATGAAAACATAAAAATGACCATGAAAGTAACTTTTAAAGCAGTAGCAGCTTTTTATTCTCTTTCAAATCCTACAGAAAGGATTAGAGTTGTGGGAAAAGATTTAGCTTACTTTCTATTCAGTCCTAATTGGCTTGCCCAGCCTTGATATATTAAACCATCCATTGTTAATGCCTTTATCACGTCTTTATTTCTGCTTCAAGGTTCAGACCACGGTCATCAATCCTCACCAGGATAGAGTCTCCTTTCCTAGAGGGTTGCCTTGTAAAAGCAGCAGTGGTTTAAACTGGGAGGGCTGAGGGACTCACTATGGTCACTGGTACCTGCAAGGAGAGGTCTGGATGAGGTTCCCCAAGCCAGGAATTTCTCTTTTCTCCTTCTCACAAACTCTACTCACTGTACTGCTCCAGCAGCACCATCATCAGGGAAATGTGGTGGAGTCTTTGGGATGTTCCCTACTGGAAACCTCTGTAACCTCTCAGAGCCCAGCAGGCTGTGGGGAAATCAAAAATCATTGGTTGGAAGGGACTTTGCAGATTATTTAGTTCCAGCTTCCCTGCCTGAGATATAAGGGATAAATGACAGTAACCCCTGCTACCACCAGGTACACTGGTACCAGTGGGATGCCTTGGAGGAGGTGAAGACTGTGACAGTAAAAAAAAAAATCCAACAAATGTTGCCTTCTCTGACAGAAATATGTAATACTGCCAGACAGACTGCCAAAAAGTGGTAAAAATGCAAGGCAGATCTGCCCTGGTCATACTGTAGGTTCTGGAATCACTGGTCACACTGGAATATTCTGAGAAGGTTCCTGTGCCTTTGGGCATCCTGGAGCTGTTCACACCATTGTCCTGGCACGACTGTGTCATGCAGAACAAGGTGTGCATCTAGCACTGGTGCATCTGCACCTCCTTGAATATTTGGCTTGAGGCTTAGGGGCACAAACAGGTCCCAGCTCAGTTGTTCCCTATTGTATTTGCAGGGAGGAATGATGAATCTGACTCCATGTTCTCAGAAGGCTAATTTATTATTTTATGATACTATATTATATTAAAGAATACTATACTAAAGAATACAGAAAGGACACTTACAGAAGGCTAAAATATAATAATGAGAACTTGTGACTCTTTCCAGAGTCCTGATACAGCTTGGCCCCAATTGGCCAAAGAGTCAAAACAGTTCACATAAAACCAATGTCCAAACACATTCCAAAGGAGCAAAACACAGGAGAAGCAAATGAGATAAGTTTTTTTCCTTTTTCTCTGAGGGTTCTCAGCTTCCCAGGGGAGAAATCCTGGGCAAAGGGATTTTTCAGAGAGTGTGAATGCCACAATTCCCTTATTTGCTGCCACATGGTAACAAACACCAACCTTCCCGATATGCATGGAGCTTGAGGATTTTACCCTTCTTCATCAAGGTAAAAGTGATGAATTATCTGAGGAACTAACCCATAAGGCTGGACAGTTTTACAAGCCAGGAGCTAAAGGTGCTCTTTCTAAATTAAACACGTTGTGTTTCTTTGGATTCTGTTTCCATGCAGTTTGTGATGGAAGTACCTGTTTCCATTCACAAATGGATAAACATTACCTGTTTCCATTCACAAATGGATAAACATAAGAACACACTTGCTCTTCCACCTCTCTGCAGAAATGTTGGCCAGCATGGTTGGCTGACAAGGAGGGGGCCCAGTGTACCTGGAATAATATGAAACACCTTTTTTGTGTGTATTAGTTTACATACTGTGTTCAGGAAACAGGGCACAGAAACTTCCTTAAAGCTCCAGGAACAATAGCTATTGTTGATTGTTGATGTGGCATGAGCTCATATCCAGGATACAGTGAGAAAGGAACTCCTGACTGCAGTGAATAATATACTTCTCAACTCCCAGTGTGAAAGAATGTATTTATTGTTTTTCCAATGAAGGGCTTTAAAAAGAGGGCTTGGCTTGGCAGGACAAAATCCGTTGTGTTTTTTTTTTCTTCCTCTTAAAAACTCAATTAAGGAATTTCTTATGGAAGAAAAAAATTTTATAGTCAGGTTCCCAACAGTCTGTGTTGCAATCTATTTTGAATTTGACTGTATAATATAAAAATGATAAGATTAGTGGGACAGGTCTATAAAGCTCTTCTTTCTGGTTTTTTTCTTGCCTTCATCTGCAGTGGGGGTGGAAAACTCTACACCACACAGAGCTCAAAGCTTTTGGTCAAAGTTATCCAGGAATACATTTCCCTGGGTTTTCACAAAGTTGATTAGGGTGAAGGAGCTCCTTTAATGCTACTCTGTCACTCCTTTAGGAGCACAGCCTCAGCTGTTTGAAAAAGAGATTTGCAGAACCCTGGCTGTTCTATCTCAAACTGACACTTACACCAGATTTAGTGGATACTCATGGCTAAATTGTGCACTACAAAAGGAAAGGCCTTGAAGGGAGTCTAATCTTTAAATGGAATGTGCCAGTTAAAACACAGCAGTGGGAGTTGGGGGGCTCTGCAGCCTTTCTGATACTGTGGCACCACTCAGGTCCCTTTGCAGAGGGAAAGGGAAAAGGCTCCTGTGCATCCTCCACCCCCAAGGAGCATTGCCTCCTTTCATCCCTTTAATGCTTCCCCAGAGAGCCATCTGGAGCACTTTGGGCAAGTAAAACTTGGTCACATACATCATTTAATGGAAATGTTATCCTCTGCAAAGCTGTGCTGTGTGGGTGTGGGGGTCACAGGGAGGGCTTGCTGCAGGTCTGGGCTGTGTAGCCCTGAAGCCAAATCCCCTCTCCCTGCTTGGCCACTTGGGGAGGGCACTCACCCCTCTGCACCGCCTGTCCTGCCAAAAGCACCCAGCCAATGCTCTGAGGGAGACTCCTCTGGAAAATTGAGTTACCATTCCTTGTTCCTAAGATAAAATTAAGTGGACATTCACAATAATATTTTTTAAAAACCTTTCGTGCCCTGAAGTCTGATTTTTAGCTACCCAAATGGTTATTTCAGTTGTTCTGTGCATGAATGTTGCTGTACAAGTGTCTTCTAAGGGCAGCCCAATAACGTCTAAGCACCAATATCTAGGAAAAGGTTTTTTTAAAATAGTGATATATATGGTCTGAGGCACCAGTTTCCTGTAGAATTATGTATTATTGGCTACTGCACTGTCTAGGTGTCCCAGAAATAAAAATGCAGTGTCACATGCTCCAATCCAGAGCAGAAAAATGGAGAACGACCTTTGAGAGTTTTTTTTTTTTATTTCTCTTAGTCACTTGTCCTTACTAAACTGAACCACTTTTGGAATATCAAAGTCTTTTGCTAACTTTTTTTCATAAATAACTCTTGGTCAGATTTTTCTTTTTAAATACATGCACTTTGCATGTGCTTAGAGGAGAACATGGCATTCTTTTGGTTCCTTGGTTGCCGGGCTTTAAAAATAAACCCAGTGCAGTGTTGCAAATGAGATAAGATATGTACTTTGATGTTCTTATTTTTTTTTTCCTCCAAATTTTAATGAGAAATTTAAATAACTTGCTACCAAACATGCCTAAGAAGTTTGTGCAGCAGGTGGCCTCAAAGGAAAAGGGATCTACTGTATTTGCTTTCCCCCAGACAAAGGAAGGAAGGATGAATCTGACTCCATGTTCTTAGAAGGCGAATTTATTATTTTAAGATACTATATTCTATTAAAGAATACTATAGTAAACTATACTAAACAATACAGAAAGGATACTTACTAAATGCTAAAAAGATAATGAGAATTTGTGACTCCTTCCAGAGTCCTGACACAGCTTGGCTGTGATTGGCCAAAGAGTCAAAATAATTCACAAGAAACCAATGAAACAATCTCCAAACACATTCCACATGAGCAAAACACAGAAGAAGCAAATCAGATAATTTTCCTTTTTCTCTGAGGCTTCTCAGCTTCCCAGGAGCAAAATCCTGGGTGAAGGAATTTTTTCAGAGAATGTGAGTGTGACAGGAGTCCAGTTCAAGTTGGTCTTTCCAAAGTGGCAGGAATTTGGCACACTTAGGCCTAGCTCTTTTCCAGGTGAAAAGCAAGAAACTTTGTATGACCCTTGTTCTGGTGGTCTTTTTGACTCTCATTTTAAGGGCACACATGAAAAGGCTGAGAACCAAACCTGAATCCCTGCAGGGCAGGTTGTGAAGCTGCTCCACAGCTCAGGGTGCCAAGGCTGTGACCTTGCAGGGGCACCTGGGCAGGTGCTGTGCCCTGGTTCAGAGCCCCCAGCACACTCAGACTGCCCTCCACCCTGCCAGAAGCAAGGAAAAATCCCTCTTACAAACCAGACTCAGACTTGTAATGAGCCCCAGCCAGGGCTCCACCAGGACAAATGGACCCATGAAGGGTTAAGCCACTTGCCCAAGGGACAGTGCCCCTTGCCAAAGCTGCCACAGCAGGGATGTGTCAGAGCCATCTATCAGAAATGGGGCTGTGTTCTGCTGTCTGGAAGACAGGCACTTGTAAAATTAGCTTGGGTTTGAAGTGAATGATAAAACAAGCATCATCATCTTCTATTGGTTCATCATCAGCCAATTGCCTGTGGGATTTTCTTGTAGAAAGTTAGGAGCAGTTTGTCTATTGGTGGTTAAAAATCACACCACTTAGTGCTGAAATAATGAAGATTCTCTATCCTTATAGCATTCTTCAACACTACTGCTTGTAATACAATGTTTGTAATTCATGTATGATGGTGAGAAAAATTGTCTCATTTTGAAAAAAGAAAACCCATCACACTTGACAGAATTAAATGAAATAATCTTTAAGAACGCAGAAACTTTGCTTATTTCAGAGCCCTTCTTTGAGTGTTCATATTCCATGACAGCCAGCTCATGTAGTATGAATCTGAGCAAGGAGAGGAGCAGGTTTAGAACAAATTTTGTAGGATTATTTTTGTTTCCTTGGGAAACCACAGAGATGTTGGTTTAGCAAGTTGCAGGAAGGTTATATATTCTCCACTTTCCACTGTATAATCCAGCTACAAAAGCTGCTGTAAAGGCAGCCTCTCAGATGTCCAAGGGCAACCTTGCCAAATTAGAATGACAAAACATTCCTTCCTCATGGGATAAGCCTTGCTCTCAAACCTTCTGATGTGTTTGTATCTCTGATTATTTTACAACAAAAAATAGGAGTTGCTGCACCAAAAATACTGGAAATACTTAATCTTCCCATGCCAGGTTTTTCCTGCTGATCTTGTTGCCAGGTCTCTACCAATGTTTGTAGAAATTCTTCTTCCCCCCCTCTCCTGCTTAGGTTCCCATGAAAGAAAGAGTGTAGCTCAACAGGTACCCATACCTGGCTGTTGTGGGATGGCACTGAGGCAAATAAACAGTTTACAGAACCCATTTTTATTTTTTAGTAAATAGATCAAGCACTTTATTAGTACAAATAGCACCTGTATCAGTGTGTGGGACTGAAGGAGGACTCCAGTCAGTATGGTTCTCTGCAGGGCACACTTGACATCTGGGGCTGTGACTCTGTCTCTTCAGTATCAGTATCAAGGACTGTGAAGTGCATCATGAGAAGCCTTTTCTTTCTTCTGCTCTACCACACAGGAGCTTTTGTTACAAGCATGAGGCTGTGACAAATGGTACTTACCCATTATGTGTTTGCAAGCCTTAAAATAATTGTTATCCTCAAGATCCAGCAACTCACACATCAGAAAGGAAAAGTATTTTCCTTACCTTCACACTCACTCTTTATTTTTGCAAGTTTCAATGAGGAGGTTGAAAGTGATTTCATGCTGCAATCCAGACTGTGGTTAAGGTCTGTGAAGTTCAGAGGAAAAAGATGGAAAAGAAATATGTAAAAAGCTGAGTGACATGTTGTCATTTGGGTGCTGGTCCAAAGACACAGCTTAAGGAGTTCTCCCAGAAGAAATCAAAGCAGGGTTGAGGGGTGCTGGGACATTAAAAAGATCCTTGTGCAGGTTTTCCAGACTTCCTAGTCCCCTTCACTATGACATCTACAGAAAAATGGCCACATTTGTTCGACCCTATCCTCTATGATTAGAGGCCATATACCACAGCTGCCATGTGAAGAAGCCAGAATGAGTGCCTCTGATTTTTATTACAATAGCTGCCTTTTAAGGCATGTGTGTTAGATAAATATATTTGAGGTTTATGAGAAGCATTCTAAGTGTACCAGAATAGTTAAAACATCCCTCCCTATGCACAAGGGAACAGACTCCTTTAAATTTACTTTCTACCTTGTTGGCTTCATTCTTCTGACTACCAAAATTCTTTTAATACACCTTTGATCTCTACTTGGACAAGGAATTTTTTTAAAATGCAAGAATAATTCAGGTTTCCAGACTACCTGAAGGCACACTTATCTGTGGTCTATTGCACAGCTCAGAGCAGACATTGTTTTGCCTTTCTTTACTTTTTAAAAAATACAATAGTTCCCATCCAAAAGAATCCCTTTGGTCAGCCTGGTGTACTCCAGGATAATCCAGCTGCTGTAGTTATGAGCTTCAGCCTAGATGGAGACAGAGGTGTAGTGAGATAAGCACCAACAGGAGCTATCTCAGTTTGTAGTTTGCAGGAGCATTACCAGGACATGGCACAAGCAGGAGGGAATTGCAGGACAGTGCAGGGAGTATTTGGATAGCAGATTATAACACAGCACATAATCCAAAACTTCTCTGCTAGTCAATATAGATAAGTGAATGGAAAACTGATAGTAGAGAGGAGGCCTCCTGCAGCTGGTTCTGCTTCTTTTAAGTGTCAGACATTCAGATCATCACCAGTGGTTTGATGGCTTCATATTCATCAAAGCATTGCAATTCCTCTGCAGAGCTGATGCAGACAATTCAGCAAGGGGAGGTGGATCCACAGAGCCCCTGAGAAGGTGCTGAAACCAGATCCATTTGTGGCAGCTGCCCTTCTCAAGGCCACCCCACAAAACAAGGCATGGTTTTCCTAGGGCTGACCTATCCACTTTCCTCTAGACCTTTTAGCTTTCAGCTTTAGTGTTGCAAGCAACTTGGAAAAAATTGTGTTTGTGACATAGCTTTATATTGCTATGCTATGTGTTTTTTGGTGTGTTTTTTTTTTTTTTTGTAAATGCCAAGCATTTGGAAGCTCTCCAGCATTTGCACTCTTTGCATCCATCCCTACTGCTGCTATTTGGAGTTGTTGCACTTCAATCCATTAAATTATAACCCCTTTTTTCAGAGAGCAACTGACTCCATTTCAGCAACCAGGTGCCCTTCAGACATGGGAGACTGAGTTTCCAGTGCTATGAATGATTTTATAATTATGGGGGAAATGCAAGAATTTCAAAAGGAAAACCAAGTAGCCCTTCCTCAGCTTTTCTCCCACCTTTAGTTCTGCATCATTTCCTTTAGTTCTGTATCCACAAACCACCACAGACAAGATCAAGCCTATTAGGAGGGAGCTTTTTAAATTACCCCTCTAGAATGGGAGCAATCCATATTAGAATTCCAGAATTTAATCATACAGAGGAAGACTAAGAATCCAGAACACTTCAAATCCCAGCTGACCACTCAAATTCAGAAGATACAGATTGTTTTGTACTGCCAAGGTTATTTCTCATGTTGAGAAGGAAACTGAGATTTGGAATTAGCTGGAAGGGTTCAAGTTTGTGTTGATAAAGAGGAGGATCCTGCATTCCTTGTGACTTTGCTGTGAGGTTTAGTAAAGAACCTGCCTCAGGCTGCTTTGTGAGCTGATAATGGCCAGCATCAATTTCCATTTTATGGGGTAGACATCCCTTACAAACAAGGGACTGAACAAGAACAGGATGGGTGAGAAATCGGTGAGTTGAGGGGCAGCTCCCTGATTTCTGGAGGCAGTTTCTGGCATGCCCAGATGGAGGAGGGCAACTGCTCTGCATAACTGTGGTCATGGCTTAGCTTTATTTTTGGGTGCTCAGCAGGAAGCTGTGACCAGGGCTTTTTTTTAATTAGTGTTTCTCAAGGCTCTCCTTTTCCCAAATGGAAGCAAAGGAGTTCAGCAGAGACATAAAGCTATGAAACTAATCCAAAATATTTCCTTTGCAGTGCTTTGCACTAGCATTGTGTCAGAGCACTGGTTTCAAGCTGGGTGAACACTCATGTCCTTGTGAGTGGCTGTGTGTGGGGGAAAGCCAGATGTTCAGAGACAAAAAAATGTTTAAAGATAATGTACAATAAAGAGCTAACTGGAAATAATTTGGCTTTTTTTTTTATCTAGCTGGTAATTTTATCCTTAAGTAACAAGTGACTCAGGTGGGGCTGCTCCTTTTAAAGTGAGCAGCTGAGTGTGGGAGAGCAGTTTTGGTCAGGTAAGGCGAGTGTGAGGAGCAGGAATGTGGGACTGATGCTCAAAAGGCAGAGAGCAGTGTGTAAGCCTCACAGTCAGGTCTTTAGAAATGGGAATGAGTGGCTCCTAAGCACCAGAGAGGACTTTTTAACTGTGCCGTTTGCTGCAAAGCAGAGCCGTTAATTTCTTGGAATCATGCTTGGAAGCAATGACCTACTTGCAGGAATGTAGCTAACAGGGGAAGACTTGGGCATAAACCTCTTTTATTTCTGTTCTGCTTTGCCTACCCTCTTTCGAGTTTTCTCCACTTAGAGCCAGCTAATTAGTTTATAATCTAATTAAAAGTGGCTTTTTATTTCAGTTTGGTCATCTTTAGGGAGCTGGCTCTGAGGAGAGGCTCTGGGAAGATGGAGTTCAAAGGCAGAACTGATGAGGAGTCCCACTGGATTCTGTCCCCTGCCTCGTGCAGGGACACCCAGCCTGCACAGCTTGATGCCCCTTAATTTGGGCAGGGCTAGAGCCCCATCCCACCCCAGTTCTGCCAGGGCAGAGGAAGGAGCTGGGCAGGCCAGCAGCTCCAAGGCTGCTGAGCCAGGATGTGCTTTTATTCAGAGTATGAACAACAGCCCTTGAATTAAAGTCTGCAAATCGCTTTGGTTGTTCTGGGCGGAACATTTTTGTTACAAAATCTGTGAATCCCACACTTGGTGTGTCTGGTGTTGCTGCTGTTGCCATTATGGAGCTACCTGGGACCTTCGGATAGGGTGGTACCTATGGAAAAATAACCAAAGCATCTGCAATACAGCTGGGCAGAGGAATGCCTGGCTGACACCTCAGAAAATGAAAAGGGGATTTTGGAGAAACTCTTACTACTAATTCATGCTGCCAGTTGGTCCTGGAATCCCTGTGGATATTGCTGGGAGTCAGCCATCTCATTATGAAGGGCCTTCAGTGACCCATTGGATTCTCTCACACAACAATACTTAGAATTCCAAGTTTCAGGAGCTTTATTTGTCACTTCTGCCTCCCTGTAAGTTTACTGCTGGCCATCCACCTCTCAGAAGGGAATATTTGATATTAAAGACATTCATGCAGATTTTATTGTTGGCTTGCTGTTATTAATTTATTTCTAAAGTAAACTCAAGGTTAGAACTGACTGCAGGCACTAGAGTGGTGATTTCTTACCATAACTAGTATCCAAGCAAAAATCTCATTTTCATCCAGTTTTGAAAAATCTTGGCCTTCAGATTTTATTGTAAAGTTCTTAGTAGGTCATCCAATTAATAGATTGACCTATATTTATTTCATTTCTCTTGCTACAGGTTAATTTTGACCTCTGGAACTCAGAGAAATAAAGCACAACATAATGTGTCAGATAAAAGAAACTATTGCAATGTAGGCTGAGGAGCCAAAGCTGCTCAGGGCAAAGGTGGCAGGGAGGAAGGCACAGTACATAATTTCTGGTGCTGATATTCATGGCTTTTCACAGCAAGTGCATTCAAATACATTTCTAGCAACCCACAGTTGCTTCTTATGGATGAGGGGGATTAGCAGTAACAGGAGGTAGGACTTGAAAGTGAAAATGTATTAAAATAGCCTCCTTACAAAGGAGCATGGCTCCTGCAATCTTTCCAGGGCTTGCATCTTCACTGCTCTGTACTGTGTTTGCATCAATACAGAAATTTGTATTTGCAGCCTGGAGGAGTTTAACTTAGCACCTGCTGCCATCTTATTTAGAGGACTGTGTGTTTTGTCACTGTTGTTTTTTTAAAAAAAAAAACAACAAAAAACAAATCAAAACTAGGTGCTGTTCTTCAGCATATTTCCTGTCTCCAGAAACAAATAAATATATTGTAGGCTAATTCCATGCTGAGGGAAGCACCTGCCTTTGCTCAGACCATGGGCAGGGCTGTTAGGATGGGCTGGCCCTGCTTTGGGCACCACAGGATTTAGGGCTGCAGTCATTCAGAGGCCATTAGCATTTTGAAAGGTTTAACCAACAAAAGCACACTTGTGGCTGGGGGAATAGAGACGCTGAGAAAATGTTTAAATTCATGTAATGATTTGGATCTTCAGGACTGCTTGATTCACCCTTGCAACCTTGTCTGCAGACAGTGCCACAGGCTTAACTCACCTGCCAAGAAGTGTGAATGTTCCTTCCAGTCTGTAAAATGCATCTGTGTGCAGCTCTGATAGCTTTTACAAGGCATAAAATTACTGTTCAGAGCAACTCCCTTCAGCTACTCTCAAGTCAAGTGAAGTAAAGAGTAAATATTTCTCAGCAGGTTGGAATTCCAAGTGCCACTTCTCTTTCTGTCTTTGGAGTCTCTTTCTATTTTTGTATGCATATATTTCATGCAGGTTCAAGCTGAGACGTTTAGGGGTCGAGGGAAAAGAAGTCTGGAAAAATCACAAAACATTCTTGATAAATATTCACCAATATGGTAAATTCCATGAAAGTATGGGTTAGTTTTTTAAAAAAGAAATATGTGTACATGGAATGCTAAATCCATACGGAGAACTTTTTGTGTGATGATAAAATAAGAAAAATTTACATTTACCTTGAGATTTTGTTGGTACTTCTAGTATGTAAAATTTCAATTAAATATAGAAAAGCAGTTATGGCTTTGTTGATGAATATGGGTTTTTCTGAGAGGGAAATTAAATGCTGATGAGATGGGCGTTGCACTGTGGTGAAATAAGCCTGGCAGGGAGTTGTGTATGTGGAGCAAGGTTTGGCTCTGGGAGCGAGCCAGTGGCTGGGGAGAGGGGCCCACAAAGGGAAGCCCAAAGGGAACCCCTCCAGGGTTCTGTGAGAACCAATTCATGCCCTGACCAGGAGTAGATACAGCCTTGCTCTAACTGGGGCACAGATCTTGCCCCAGGAGTGTGGGACTGGGTGCTGGAGCATCAGCACCTCTGTGATTCTGACTTTGTCTCACCTGGAAAGTTAATTAGGACTGAAATTCTGCCCCAACTCCTTTAGTCAGGCCATGAAAGTGGGGCTCTGTTTTCCCATTTTCAGTCAGAAACTCAGAACCGAATCCTCCTTCCAAGGGGCAGGGTCAGAGTGAGCTCAGTGCAGGTGAGAGAACTGCCAGGTAACTGCAGCTGCTTTAGGATTTCTGCTTGTCCTCAGCAAACTCCTTCTCCTTTGGAGTCAGCACAATGAAGGTCAGGAAATATGAATTGGTTGTTCCTTGTTCAGAAGGTGTGCTTGCTTTGCCTCTTCTGCCTTAAAAGGAACCTTCATTATCTCATTATACTGCTCTATTCTTGTTCATATTTCAGATAATGCTTACCTTCTTACAGATCTTTAGGTTTTGTTTTCATTTTTTCTGAAGTCATCTTATCACCTTGTGTTAACTGATTAACACAGAAAAGGGCTAGATGAATAATTCATTGTGTATGATTAAATCAAAGAATTTACGTTTCCTTTTGTTTCATAAACTGTCTGCAAATACATCAAAGCTTTCTTTCAGCTATTTGTTTTTGCAAAGTTATTTTGCCAAATAATTGCAATAAATATTCCTTTCTGCTGCAAGTGAAGCATTATTTGTGGGAGAATTTGACATGGGTATCTAATACCTTTACAATGCTGGTAGAGACAAAGGGGAAGGTTGTTTTGGGTTGAGTTGTTTGAGTGTTTTGAGCTCCACTCCAGCAATTTTTGGGCAGAAGAACCAGTGGAGGACATGACTACTTTCAAAGTAGGAAGGGAACAAGATTTAGGCAGATGATCATGCACTACTTACACTTCAATTTCTATTTTGGAGCTAAAAGGACTAGAAATAAGATGTTGTACGCTGATCTACAATATTTGCCCTCCTAAATCCAGATATTTATCAGAGAGTTGTGTTCTTAGGCATGCACAATCCAGATGTTTATCTGAGAGTTGTGTTATTAGGCATGCACCTTGTGATGTGCATGGAGCTGCACAGGTTGGCTTCTCCCCAAGAATATCATCCTCCTGTCTGTCCTGTCATGGATCTCTTGCAGTCTGTCTAACAAAGTTGGAAAAGGAAATGGCATTTGTTATTTGCAATGTTTCAATCACTCTCTGAAATCCACAGACAAGTACTTCAGCTGGTAGAAGTAGATTGAAAATGGGAGCAGCTTATTTGGTGGAGGAAAGATTTACTAGCTGTACAGAAAAGGTCTGGAATCTGGGGGCAGTGGATGGACTCTGAGCACTTCATCTGTAAATGGCTAAACGGATAAAGAAATTGGAATTCGGTGGTTCCTGTCAGTTGGAGACCAAAGAATCATTGTTGAGAATTTTCCACTACAGATTCCAGGTCTTACAGGCATTTAAAAAAAATTATAAATAAGTATCTATAAAATTATTAATTTTTAATGTTGCCCACAATGTGTGCGTGCATGTGCGTTTTATTTTCATAGCCATTCCTAAGGAGACAGAGGGAAGATTTGCCCTCTTAAAATAATGGCAAAAATAGCAAATCAGATGGTAGTGGGGGGGAGGAACAGCCTTGAGGAGACTGTTTATGAAGGCTTTCATTCCATCATGTACCTTGGACATAGCTCAAGCGAGGCAGAATCTGCTATGCCAAATCTAAACTTGGCCCTGGAAGAGGCAGATAAGGACCTGTGCCTAGTGCAAGCCATGGGAAGGATCATCCTTGGAGACAGGCACAGCTGATGGAATCAAAGATAGTGATAACCTGTGGATCAGGCTGTGCATCTTTTTGACAAGCATCAGCTGTTCCTTCCCAGCCTCTGGGTGACTCCTTCATACCAGATGCAGTATTTCAAAAAAACAATTGCTAGTGATGTGGATTAGGAGGGGGGAAAAATGTGAATTGGAAGCGGCCCAAGTTCCGACCGAGCATGGGTGTCCCCTGGGTCAGATGAGAGAGGCTGTTTCCCAGGAATCACAGGCCAGATGACATTTGCAGAAAATGTGGAGGGAAAGGCTCTTAGAAATAGGATTGTTGGAATGGGGGAGGCCACATTAGAAGAATTAAAATTTGCTAATGCAGCAGGGTCACCCTTAGCATCCCCAGTGTGGGCAGCTATCCCTGAAGTGGTGCTGTTTTGTTTCTGGAGACATCAGGAGATAACAGTTCACAGTGGACAGAGCATCCAAGTTTGGTGATGCCTGGAAAACGACCAGCACACTTCTTACCACAGGAGTTAAATAGGTGGCCCCTGCTCCCATGCAGCAGGAGCAATCCAGCTGTTTATCTGACCAAGGCTGCTGCTCAGCTACACACTGTGTAAAGCTGGACCAAAAAGCAAACAGGATTACTGTGCAGTCAGAGGGAAAATCGAGTGTCTAAAAGGAGATTCAAAGTCATTCACAAGGGAAAGAAGACATCCACAGCTCTGGGCAGGACTTGCCAGAAGCTTCTGCTGATGACAGCTGACAGCTATACACAAGCAGTTGCTTTTACAATTTTTTTTTCCAGGAACAAGGGCTTTGTAAGATTGTGCTGAAGTAAGGGACTGCTCAGGCAGACAGATTTCATGTCTTGTTTTTCAGGAACAGGTACCTGATAGGTACCAGGTGCCTACCCTGATTGTCAGGTGAGTTTTCAGCCACATGTGAGCTCTGTGCTGCTGCATCCATTCTGCTGGCAACATCTGGTCAGTCAGTTCAGGGAAAGCCTGGCTATATTCCTGTGCTCCACAAGAAGAATTTACCAAAGACCAGAAAGATTTGTTCTTTCCCACTCTTTCCTTCCTACTCCAATTCATCTAGCTGTGACTTTCCCTCCAAGGTGGCTACTAAGAAGTGTAAAATCTGTGCAGGGGCAGTGGCAAGAGGCTTCTACAGTCACCAAAAAGAGCTTTGACAGAGCTGGGCAGAGGGCAGTTACCCTGGTGGGGTCTGTTACAGACCACCCAGCCAGGATGGAGAGGCAGATGAGGGATTTTCTAAGTGCCTGGCTGCTGTTTTAGGATTGCCAGCTCTTGTTCTGTGTGAGGCTTGACCTTGGCGGTTGTCTGCTGGAAACTCAACACAGCAGGGAGGAAGAAGCCTGGGAAGCTCCTGGAATGTGTGGGAGAGAATTCCCAACACGAGTGGTCAGTGAGCCCTCCAGGGCTGGTGGGAGCTCTGGTGGGTATATAAATACATCAACAACAAAAGGAAGGCCAGGGAAGCAATCCATCCCATATGGAGACCTTGATGTGAATCAAGCCCAGCCTCCAATGACAGCCAAGCACAACTCCTACAGGAATGGCAGAGGCACAAGGCAATGGGGCTGCCAGGCCACTCAAAAGTCACAAACCCCTTCCCTCTGTGCTTGGTCTAGAAGGACAATAAAGCAAGTTGCAAGATAACAAAGATTCAAAGTGATTTGGAAGATTGTTACAGAGCAGAATCATCTGTTATTCTCAGCAAATCTACTAAACTTTTAAAGTATGCTAAAAAGGAAAGGCTGGTTTTAACATAATCCAGTCAACTGATGGCAGTCATTGCTGTGGGATAGCTATGAGCCCTGAATTTTAATGGATTTGAAAAAGAGAAGTGGGCATATTTAAAGGGATGGGAAGATTAAAAGATTTAAAACAGAACCACAGAGAGTCGCACTCAGCATCACGAAGATGAAATCTAAGCACAAATTGACAGGAGCTGGCAGGTGTTTCTTTTTTGGGTGAATCTTTCTGCAGTTGTCCACAAGGGTTTCTTTGCCCTTTCCTCTGAAGCTTTAAGGCACGATTCCTGTCAAAGACAGCAGAAGCAGCATTGCTGTAGAAAAGGGTTTAATGCTTGAAAAATAACACTTTGCAGTGAGTGTTGGAAAACAGAAGTTCCCAGCCTTGGTGAGTAACTGGTGAAAGAAGTTTAAAGCACAACTTTTACCCTTACCAAAGGATCTAATTAAGCCTTCCATCATCAAGATTGGGCCTTTTCCTCTCCATCAGTGTTTGTTCTCCAGCAGGTGAACACAGGAGCAGAGTTGTCCATTTGGCGACACTGGTGTGGGAGATGAGGGCTGGTGGTGTGGAGGAGGAGATTTCAAACTCCAGCACCTTTATCCAGAATGTTTCAGGATGATAAGGGCACTCTTCTGTAAGAGGAGGGATCAGGAAGAAGCAGGTAAAAACCCTTCCCAGAGTGTCAAGTGGTTCATGTCGGAATTATGACAAGGCAGATGAATAGTTATAACATCCCTCGTGCGAGGTTAAGTGTGTATATATACATTTATATGTATGTATATATACATAAATATACATGTGACCCGAGCTGTAGTTCTGGAGAGGCCAGGCCAAAATAGCTTCATGAATTGTCAGGTGCAAAGCCAAATAACACAGATTCTTTCCTCTCATTTGGTTTTAGCATGGGAATAGCTGGTTTGAAACCCACAAGCAGTTTTATGTCCAGAAGAGTATTAAGTGAGAAGTTTTGATATGAAATCATTATCTTCCCTCTTCTAAATCCAAATACTAATTGCAACCTTGCTGTGAGCCTACGATATTAAGGCTATCATAGCCATGGCAACAGAAAGCAACATTAAATGGAATACATATCCACTGCACAAGATGGGTTTTTTTGTTTTGTTTTTTTTCCTCTGTTTGGGCAGTAGGCACACATTTCAGCAGCCATAATGTACAAATCAAAAGAGCTTCCAGTTCTTCAAACTGCTGAGTTATTTTGCCACATATACTCTCCTATCAGTTAATATTCTGTGTATCTGTATAATTAATTTCACTGCAGGATGGTTTGTTAATCCACAGACACAAATGAAAACACAAATGAACATTTCAGCATGGATTTTACAATGGCCCATTTACATTTCAGGATTAAACTCATAATAAAAACTTTTGTGTAGTTATAATTGAGCTGATTTTTCTTAAAATGAGGAGATAAACATCTATGTAAATAGCCTCAAAAAGATATTGTCTTGAGGAAAAGAGCACTTCAAATGAGCTGCTTAAAGTCACCTTCTATGCTTTGCATGATAATTGTAATGCAAAATAATAAACAGCACAGGGCACCAAGCACAGCACTTCAAGGATGGAGGATGATATTGTGCGATTTATATCAAGATAATTAGGCATTTAAAAGCAACCAATATCACTTTAAAACCTCCCAATTAAAATAAATAAATTAAAAAAGAGAGCGAGCGAGAGTGAAGGGTGCGTGCAAGGTAAGATGATTGGAATAAGTTTCCATTTGCTTTATTTTCCTGAGGGTATGTGTCCCTAATGATCTGCCTGACACCAAAGCATCTGAGTACACTGAAATTAATGGCTGGGGACACTGCAGTGCCCCACAGCTCTACAGGCCACAGGTGATGTCTCAGGCCTGGATGTACTTTACCTTTTATTTTTTTTGTACATGTAAGGTTAGTTTTAACTGCAAAAGATGCTGCTGTGCCCAGATTGCCGTGTGGCATTGAGAAGTTACGTTAGCCAAAGACCTTATTGCTTAAATTGCTTATTCTTGTTTTCATGGAGGAAATACGTGAGAGAAAACTGCATCAAAACAAGTGTCTTTATGCAGGTATAATTGTATCCCTCCTAACGAGACCTCTCTACCAGAAAAAGCTCTAAAGCATTGCCCCTTAATTCCCCACTACCCTGTCAGCAAAAATTTGTACTCTGTAATGTAATATTTATATGTGTTTATAAATGGTTAAGAAAGGGCTAACATAGTCAGACATCATTAGCATGGGCAGAAACTACTGGGAGGTGTTAGAGATTGGCTCCTTATGCCTGTGATTTACAGCAATTGTCCTGCTGGAACCAGTAATTATCCAGCAATTGATTATTAAAACACCCTTTAGCGAATTATTTATGAGGATGCTTTTCATGTAAATTGCACCAGAAGTTGTTGGGAGGAGAGTTTCACACTGATAAATAAATATTTCACTGCAGACAGTTGAGAAAGAGTTTTCAGCAGGTGAAAGTGCTGCTTTTAATAGTAGAAATGTGTTTGGGTTGTGTGTAACCAGAAAAACGAGGAGTGTTTTATCTGGAGGAATGAACCTCTCGTGTCCCAGGGCTGCAGCTGCAGAGGGCAGCAGTGGAGGAGGTGAGATGACCCAAACCAGGAATCCCTGCAGTGCTCAGTGTGTCCTTAGCCATTGGCAAAGGGCTGAGATGGAATTGGAAATGCATCTCTGAGCTTTGCAGGGCTCTTGATTCTGTGGGTCTGTGCATGGGAGGGAATATTCACCTTTTCAGCTCTGCCTGGCCATTTCCTTGTGCAAAAATGGGAATTAAAAAAAGGATCTTGTGATGAGTCCCACCTGTGATGTGCTCCCAGCTAAACAAAAGCTTGGTAGTGGCACAGGTTGTTCAGAAAAGGCGTCTCACCTGCGAGCTGTATCTTCAGGAGTGCTTTTGGGCTACCATGGGTGCATCAGTTCATACCATTTAACTCGCCCTACAGGGACAGTGGAGTGGCCAGCTAAGTTACTACAGGGATTTAGTTTGCCCTGGGCAGGCTCAGAACCTTCATAAGAGTTTTCTGTACCTATCCCTTGCTATTTTGACACCGGCTCAGTCATTTTTTCCTGTAGTAACAATGTGACCCCTGACTTTGGGTTGCAGTTGCAGGAGGGAGGGTAAAAGTAACCCCATAAATTCAAATATGCTTAAACCGTTTTGACACAACTTGTAAAAATTAAAAGCTGATTGTACTTTTAATAGCAACCTTGACAGTAATATTCAAAGCAGTAAGCCTCCCATATTCTTAAAGCACAGATTACCTGAAGTGACTGAAAGAGGCTTCAAAGAATCTATAATTAAAATCAGTAATATGTAACGTAGGTTTTAAAATCCTGAACTCTATTTGAGAGATTATTTTCTTTATCTGGCACTTAAGAGCACGTTCAGATATATTGATAGCACAATTGTCTTATTAAATGGCCATTCCTGCTTGGCTGGGTCCTGCCTGTGGGACTGCAGAGCATTGTGCTGTCCCAGGAGCAGGGCTGACAAAGAAACGTGTCCTGGACACAATGCTGTCCCATTCTGCAGAAAAAGAAAACCATAAAAAAGGTGCAGTTTACTTCCCCCTGCCTGTCTATGGCTCCCCTGGCAAGCAGGGCCTGAGCACATTCCTCTTAGTCCCCATTCATGTGCAAAGGCACAAAAGGAGAGAACAATATCTGCATTTTCCACTGCAAGCCCATACAATTCTGGGTAGGCAGTGTGGCTAGACAGGGATTTGGGGAATTGTTCTCGTGCTGGGGTCTGAATGACAAAGTGTTCTTGCAGGAGCACATTCTGCTGGTGCTGTTACACTCACCTGGAGGGCTCTGTGGGTGAAAGGCACGAAAATACCCGTTTATACCCCAAATCTGTGCCCTTCCGAGGGGTTTATGAACTATTGGCACAAAAGTGTAAATCTAAGTGCTGATAATAAGCTTTTGGTGGTTTCAGTGGCAGTTCTATGTGCAGAACTGAGGATTAAGCTCTCCTTAAAGGTTTTGAGGTTTAGAAAATGGGAAGAGGGAAGGGGCTGGCCTTTATCAATCACCTGGGATCCTCTCCTATCTCCCCATCCTCCACTCTCTCTCTGAGGTAGAAACTGCCTCAGTAAAATCCTTAGGTGTACCACACCAAACTTCACTTGGGGACCTGGCTGAAATACCTTTAATTTACTTATTTTTTTCACTCTTCCCCCCCATATCTGACATTTACCATTATTCTATTATTAATGTCAATTTTGTGGATGCATCATGACTAACATTCTGTGTGAAGATGACAAAAAAGGAATTGGACAATGCCCTCCTTCTGTCATCCACTTTTTATTGTTAAATGAACAATATTCTATTGTTTATTTTTTAAGTAATGGAATTAGAATATTCTTTGCCTTCCCCTTCTACTGTCACAAGTAGTAGCAGTAATGAGAAAGATTTGACTTCTTTCTTGGCAGGCTGCCTTATTAAAAGCTGAATGATACTTTTCATTGTGGAGACAGGTTTTTGATTTTAATTTTTTAAAAAAATTACTTGAATAAAATTAATTTTCAGGCCTCCTCATCACCTGTTCTCAGCAAGCTTTTAGAAGTCCCCCCTTTGATTTTGAAAGTGAAAGGTCTGAAAGCAAAATGGATTCTCTCTCAAACTGTTATCACTGTGTTGTTTGAAATACAGTTTAGACCAGAGAAAAAGTAGTTTTGTTGGCCTGATGGAGAATTAATTCTCCTTTCTCCTTACTATTAAAGTCCAGAGCTAGAACCAGCAGGTCTGTTAGAAATAAGGAGTAAAGGTGAATTCTCTCTTTTTTTTCTCCTTTCATTGTGAGCAATGGGGAGATAATTCCTTATTGCTAGATTTGCTAGCTGGAGGTAGAAGGGAAGGCTGTGTAAAGAGAGTGGTGAGAAAGAAGATTTAGATTTAAATATTCATGTTTTGGGGGCTATTCAATGATATTAGGAATAAATTACCAGCTAAGGACACACTTGATTGATTCTGTCTAAATTTGTTTTATAATAATTTCACATAATTTCATTTATTCTTTCCTTTAACATCTATTAGAGGAAAAAAGAAAAAAATAGACAGCATATGAAAAGAACACAGGGAAGTTTTTAATATAATATTAATAATAGTTGATATTTAATTGAGATCGTATCTTTAATCTTTTCTTCTTTTCCCCTGCCAGTGTTTCATCTCTATACTTATTATCTTGTTTTCAGTGCAGAATTATCACCCACTGGTTTTCAATTACAGCGATGCCCATATTGATTCTCCCCTTGATTTTAACTCCAAGCTGAAAAATTACTCACTTAAGCCAATAAAAGTAGATGATGTGCTTAGTTTTGGATTCCTTTTTTAAAATAATAAACGAATAAAAAAGAAGAATGAGAAGCTTATAATGATTCTGAGTTACAGCAAATTTGTATGGAAATGCATTTTAAATCATTAAACTCGGAACAGTGTCACAAATTTATATTTATCTCTTCATGTTGAAGTGGTCCCTAAGGACATAAAACCTCTGTCTGTGACTCTAAGTTGCATTTGTCTGTTAGTTCTTGGGCACTGAGACCCCCTGGCAGATGATGGATTCTGTCTGCACTTCTCTTGGCTCCCAGAAATGAGGTTTGTGTTTGCAAAATGCCCACTGGGAATGGTCCATGTCCGTGCTGGCCCACAGAGCCTGGCCAGGAACTGTCTGGGGCAGTGCCAGCTGGCATGGCCCAAAATCACCACTCCTGTGCCTCAACAGAGAGATGAGCACATTCCCAGGCTTAGGGGGGTTCCCAGGCACTGCTGAATTTGCTGGCAGAGATGGAGCCAGGGAGCATTGTCCCATCAGGTAGCAGCTACATCCCTCCTCCAAACTCCTGACTGCTATGTGATTTGTATTGTGGACCAGAAATTTCAGGAAGCTGAAAGCATCTAAACCTTCTCAAAATAAAATTGGTGTGCAATTTATACCATGTCAGGGAAACAAGCCATTAGGTTATTTCTCCCACTCTGCCCAGAACCTTCTGGATGTTGTTTTTAGTGAATGACTCTTCATTTGTCTGTGTTCTCTCTTTGCTCAGCTCACAGAGTCCCACTGTGGGCGTGTTTGAGGGAAGAGATGAGAATCTTGACTCCATGGCTCAGAAGGCTGATTTACTATTTTATGATATTATATTAAAAAAATGATATACCAAAACTATACTAAAGAAAGAGAAAGGATGCCTCAGGAGGCTAGAAAATAATGATAATAAAAACCTGTGACAGACTCAGTCTGACACAGCTGGCTGTGATTGGTCATTAAATGAAAACAATTCATATGCTGGGTAAACAATTCTCCAAATCACACTCCAAAGCAGCAAAACAGGGAGAAGCTGAAGCTTCCCAGGAGCAGAAATCCTGGTGAAGAGATTTTTCATAAAATACCACAGTGACATCGCACGGTGTAATGATACCAAATTATAACTTCAAACAGTGCAGGGTTTGGCTTTCCAGAGAGGCAGAGGCCATGGCATGGTGGTGGTGGCCATGTGCAGCTGTGAGTCAGTCCTCACTGATGCTGAGAAAGTGTGAGCTCAGGAGCAGCTGAACATCACCTTTCCTGCATGGTGCACTGAAGGATTTGGTTCTGCATCAATTGCTGTCAAGGGAAAACTTTTACTTTCATACTTTACATACACAACCCAGAATAGAAATAGCAAAGGGTCAAAGTTACCAAACTGCAAAAATTAATATCTTTCAGGACCTCTATCCTAAATATCACAAGTAAATTTTCTCAAATACTTCTGGCAGGAGTGATTTGTAAGGGAATCCACACAGGAGCACACATTAAAGTATTGGTAGTAATGTATGTAGGTGAGCTTTCTCCAGAGGAGGAGGAAGGAAGTCTCTCAACTTCAGGAAGATGCTGAATATCCATAGAAGAGAATTGCTTTAGCTAACATTAATCCCATTGATCTGGGATAATCCCAGCTGCATTCAGCTGCCTGCATACACATAGTATAAAAACAGTTCTTTCCAGTCTGACTGAAGCACTGAAAAGACAAATCAAACAGGTTAATGTGCTGTTGGTTAGTTTGCCATAAGTAATCTCTCATTTTCTTTGACTGTGTTCAATATGCTTGGCCATGTTTTATTGCAACTCTAACTTTTACATTTAGGACTGCTAATCTGTAGTGATACTTAGAAATATTTGAGTCAGATTTTCAGGCATGTTCTTGTAGTCCTGAAAACTCCCTTGCCCAACAGGCCCATTTTGAAGATAACTTGGATAATTTTGAAGAGCAGAGCCACTATGAAAATTTTGGTTCCATCCAGGTCCAGGCATCTGTCCTGTCCTAATCTCGGTTGTCCCCTCCTGGCTCCAGACAGACAGACAGTCCTGCTTTCTCAGGGACCTCATTTCAACACCCATCTCTCCTGCTTAGAATCACAAGTTTTCCCTGTGCTTGTCACTGCACAGATTTCTTTTTACAGGTCTGATTTGTCCCCTTTTTCTGCATTGTAGCAGTGCTGTCCCTCTTTGGGAATTTCCCAGGAAGAACCTCTACTTACTCATTTGTAAAATGCCAGTATGGTAGGCTGTAATTTGCCAGTCCATTTCTTCCCCAAGAGTAAATTAATTGAGTTGATAGTAGCAGAATTTATGGTTTTATACAGGCTATATTTACATGCTAGGGAAATATTTTAGCATTAGGATGGGGTAAATGAGTCATGACTGATTGCAGAGGAATTCCTGTCTAGGCAGCAATAAGAAGCCAAGGCTTCTCTTTCCTTTCTTTCTGCTGAAGCAGTGGCCTATCTTACCTTCTTTTTCTTCTGCATTTCTTCTGCACACAGGGCTGGGAGCTCTGAAGGATTTGAGAATCTGCAGAGGACAAAAAATTTTCTGCAGTGGCTCATCATCACTGATGATGTTGTTTTACTGCCTTTTCTGTATTTTCTAATTTTTGTGTTTTCTGTATTTCTAATTTCTGTGGCTTTTGTATTTCTAATTTTTATTTCTTATCTGCCAATTATTTACATGAGTGTTTTTTGGTTTTTTGTTTTTTTGGGTTTTTTTGTGTTTTTCTTTTTAATTTTAGTGTTGAACTAGCAGACCTGTGGCTCTTTCCAAACTTGCATAGAGGCTCTGCTACTACACCCACTCCCCTCTACCCCTATAATGCTGAAACATTTCTTCAGACTGCAGTACCCTCTATACCATCAAAAAGCTGTTGTTGTTTCCTGTGAAATAGCTCAGGTGCCAAACACAACCCCAGTGCAGCCTGTGGAAATGGAGTCTCCCAGAGGGGATGCTGACTGTGCATAAAAGTGGGCTCTGTTTTCCAGAGCACCTGCCAGAACCTTGCTGACATTTTCAGCATAGGAAAATATTTGGCACTGGACAGCTGTCCAAAAAAACTTTCACCCTTGTAGGTAAAAAAAATGTTCCCCTTTTAAAAACATATTTATATAATTTTGGGGCCTACACACATGTGAAAGACTTCATTTTTCCCCCCCACTGTGAACTTCAGGGAATTTACCTCCCTGGTTCTTCCCATTTCCTCTATCATTCCACACTGTGAACACATCCAGCTCTTCTTTTTAGTCTCAGTCTTTCCCAGCAACCTGAATTGCAGGATGGTTCATTGCTTTTACTCTTCCTTCCAGGAATTAGGAGTCTGACTCCAGCATCTATTTGTTATTTTTAGGTTCCTCTAAGAAGTGCACCTTGTTGAATGCTTAATGTGTTTGTGTTTCACACCTCCTCCCTTCGCAGCATTGCAAGTTATTCCTCTTCCACCTTCCTCTCCCATAAAAATGCTGAGGGCAGGATTGTACCTGCAAGCTCTGAGCTGTGCCACTTTCTACCTTTACCATCTCCTGATGTGCACTTGGCTTATGTTTCAGTGTGAAATAACTGAGCAGCCCATTTGTTGTAAGCTGAAATTTTAGCAAAGAGGAGGTTGCTGTTTAACTACTGCTCATAGGAAGAGTTTGTGGGAGTGACTGGCCCTGTGTGTCACCTTTGTGTCCTGCACAGGCTGCTGGCTTTGGCAAAGCTGGGGTGCATCATTCATTCAGGACAGCAAACAACAATCCCTTGCAGTGTCAAGTGCCAGGCAGGGTCTGAACTTGTGGCAGCAGCTCTGCAGTGTTCAGCTGCGCATGGCTTTGTCCTTCCCCAGTCATCCCCTTGCTTCCCTTTTTCTTTTAAATCCCACTGATGCCTTCAGTTTGGGCTTTTGTATTCTCCACATTCTGTGCTGCATCAGTACATAACTCTGAACTTTATATATAGTGTTAGCAGTTCTCCTCACAGCTCAGTCCCACAGAACAGTCCTTTTCCTCTCCTCTGTCACACAGAACAATCCTTTTCCAGCCCCAGAACCAAGGACACCGCTGCAGCTTCAGCCCAAAAAGTGCAAAGAACAGGGAATGGAGGAGAGCAACCTGGGAGGGTGGGACTGCATCACCTGGAGCTGGGATTGGACACTGAACCCCAGTATGGGAATGGACCAAAACCTATAAAAGTGTAAAAACTGGTGACTAGCCATCTATCTAGGCTCCATCTTGGGTGTATTCTCAGCCAAGCTCTTGTACTGCCCAAGGTGTATCCTTTAAGGCCCTTTGATAAATCCCTACTTTATTCTTTAACTCTGTCCAGCCTTTGTGCCAGGTTTAGGCATCAGCAGGTAAAGAGCTCTGTGATGTCTCTCTGCCCAGGTCTCTTCCTTCAGTACTTTGGATTTTCCATAAAGACTCCTGAATAGATCATGTGACTTACCTGGAGAATGTGTTGGTGGTGGCCAGGTCTTCTATAAATCCTGGGTTATTTATAGACTCACCTGTTTCTTCTCCTGTTTTGTACCTCGTTCTAATACACAGAATCACAGAAAGGTTTGGGTTAGAAGGGACCTTAAAGATCATCTTGTTCCAGCCCCCTGCCATGGGCAGGGACACCTCCCACCAGACCAAAGCCCCATCCAGCCTGGCCTTGGACACTTCCAGGAATGGGGCATCCACAACTTCTCTGGGCAACCCTTGCCAGGGCCTCACCACCCTCACACAAAAGAATTTTTTCCTGTTATCTAATCTAAACCTTGTCCTGTCACTACATTTGTAAACAGAAGTAAAATGCAGTATTCAAATTCCTCTAAAGCACTGCTTTTCACAAGCAGAAGTTATCAGATTTAAAGTAATCTTGGAAGGGTTGGGTGGTTTTTTTGTTTTTTGTTTTGGGGGTTTTTTTTGTGTTTTTGTTTCTTTGCGTTTTTTTTTAAATGTATTTTCTTGGTGATTGCAATAGATATTTTACAGCAAGAAACTCTGATAAAGACCTTATTGTTTTTTATTTTCCTGGACAGTTTCAACAAAAGAGAGTTTTTCAGCTTGTCATTTAGCAGTTGGTCAGAGCCCTTGACTGATGAATTCCCACTGCCTATCATTAAGGAACCTGAGACTTCATCCAGCACAAAATGCAAACTTTTTTTTAACAAATTCATTGAGTTACAAATGGGAAGGAGATGCTAGCAGAGTCTTGAACCGTGCTGGCAGGACATGCTCCTTCACTTTATTTTATTAAAAAAAACAAAAATACAGATAGGATTTAACTAGCTGCTTCTGAGGGAAAATATAGGCTGTGTTCCAGAGAGAAATAAATGTGAAATGTTAGACCATGGGTAAGCTAATATGCAATTACTTCAGTGCATCATAATTAGAGACCAAAGTCAGTCACCTTGAGAACATATTTGGGTATTTCCCAAAGTTTCTCCAAAATAATTTAGGATGCTGTGCTCTTGAATATGTGTGTGGAAACAGTGCTGAAAAAGATAAATAGAGGAAACATACTCTCCCAAAACTCAAAAGATTTTGTTGTCCGTTCTCAAGCTCTATGGACTGAAAGAACAGCAAAGCAGTAAGGTTCAATTATAATGTAAAATTGAGCAGCACCATTTTCTTAATATTTATCAAAGTAAGACTCAAAATGTTTGCAAGTGGTGAGCACTGTAAGCCACTCCACCTCAGCTGTCTCAACCTGCTATCCCTAGGAAGGAACAAACACTGAGATCATGATGGTTATTTTCTGCAGGGTTTGGGCATTTGTCTAGAACACACAGATTGGAAGCCAAATCTGAAGTGAAACCGATGCAGTCATGACAAAATGAGATTTTCTTTCCAAGAGGGAGCTGGAATATGGATGTGCAGAGGGGCTATTTATAGAAGAAATCCCACTCCTTAGACTTGATTAGGGATAGGCTGTGGTTTAAATAAGTGAGGTGAACTATCTTAAATATCAATTTTTAAATTATTGGTAAGCTGTTTCACAAACTGGCCTTTTCTCTTTTCTTTTTTTTTGGTCAAAACCAAAATCAGTTTCTTCAAAATGGTGCAGGGAAAACTGTGTGGGAGCAAGATTTAGAGAATAAAGGTTTCCTTTAATTTATTCACTAAAGATTCCTGGCAGGTAAAACTCATTTAAAGAAAACACACTTTTTTTTCCCCTTCCCCATGATCATCTAAATTCCCATCTGTACCCAGACATTTCTATTTACACTGTTACATTCTCCAGGAGCAAAACTTCTCCAGTGTAAAATGCTGAAGGAGTTGTGCATGAACTTTGCTGAAAAATGTCTCGGTGCAGAAAGTTCCCTGAGAATGGCAGTGGTGCTCACCACAACAGCCTCATGTAATCAGACTCTCAGGTACCACAAGTGCTGCCCAAGGAGGCTGCTGCAGCCCTGGCTAAGTGTGGTATTTTCTGGCAGGAAGGAATGAATCGGACTCCATGTTCTTAGAAGGCTAATATTTTGTTTTGTTTTAATAAATTTTATTTTATTTTTAAATTTAATTTAATTTAATTTTTTTGATTTATTTTGATTTATTTTTATTTTATTTTTATTTAATTTTTATTTTTTATTTTATTTTTATTTTATTTTATTTATTTTATTTTTCATTTTTTATTTATTTCATTTTTATTTTCGTTTTTTATTTTATCTATTTTTTATTATTATTATGCTGTACTAAAACTACACTAAAGAATAGAGAAAGGATGCAGACAGAAGGCTACAAAGAATGATAATAAAAAACTCGTGACTCTCTTTTCAGAGTCCAACACAGCCGTGACTGTAATTGGTCATCAAGTCAAAACAATTCACATGAAACCAATCAAACAACCACCTGTTGGGTAAACAATCTCCAAACTGCCTTCCAAAGCAGCAAAACACAGGAGGAGCAAATGAGATGATATTGTTTTCCTTTTTCTCTGAGGTTTCTCCTGGGAAGCTGAGAAGAATCCTGGGCAAGGGGATTTTTCAGAAAATATAATGGTGACAGCTAAGGGCACAGGGCTCTTTTCATGAAGGTCTAACAGGTCTTGTTTTCAATGCAGAAGGTCCTCAGCTTGTTCCCTGATCTCCCAAGCTCATGGTAGCTAACATACTTGTACTAAAGGTATTTTATCTTTGGGATAAATACACCACAAATGAAGCAAGCAAGGAGGAGAGCTCATGGCAAGAGACATGCCCAGTAAGTGCAGTCAATAGAAGTTATTTGAAGTTGCTTAAGTGGCTTTAAAATAATCCTTACACCAAACCCAAATCCTACCTCCTACCCTTCTATTTGCTGGTGTTTTTAATACTTTAAAAGCCTCACAGATGTCTTGTCCAGTTCTTGAGAGTGTTCAAACAATTCTGGATTTGCCAGGTTTAAACCTGTATTTACTTTTCATTCATCTTGGACCTAACAAACTTTTTCAGTCCATGATCTCTGCCATGACCTGAATTTGCAGAGTTTTTATGTGATCACTTCAGTGCTGCAGTAGAGTTTTTCTTCCAGGTCTCTAATTGCCTTCGCAGCCCAGCAAACCTAAGTGGTGGTTGGTATCCAAAGTCCACAGGATGGAACTGTTGTGCAATGTCCATAAAAGAGTGGCAAATTTTGGTCACAATGCTAACAGCAGAAGAATTACAACAGGGCAATACATTTACAGCAGTTAATTTTGTGATATTTTCTGCAAGGCACTAAAATTGTTCTGGAATAGCAAACCTGTACAACTTCCAGGCATTGATTTTGACTGCTTGGATGGTAGCAAATGCAGGTTGTCAAGATTTCAAACTCTGTGTATTGTCAGTGTTCTTCTGTTGCAATTTCTGAAATCCTCAAAGGTCAGAAGCTGCCATTGGTTTTAGGACCTGCGGAGTGAATTTGCAGTGAATTTGCCAGCCCTTGCTGGGAATTGTCAGTAGATGCTGAGATGTGTTCTTCCAGGATCCTTAGTAGATTAACAAAGGATTAAACAGATTTTCTTTATGGAAGATTTATACCAGTGTGGGGAATCCCTGGACTCTAAGCATGTCAAATAGGGTGTCTGTGAATGAGCAAAGGGCTGGAATAGGTGCATGAAACTCTGGCAGTGAAGAGTGGGCAGCACAGTGGTGCTTTGTAGGAAGCACCAAAGCGCTTGGAGACATCAATCCTGGTGCATTCCAAATGCAGGAATCCCACTGGTGATGGGTGTTAGTGCAAAACTCTCTGTGCAGACACAGCGAGGCAATGGAACATTAGGGCTCACAGCCACAAGCCCAGGGAATTTCTGCAATAAATTCCAAGCCAGACAACAAAGAGGAGCCATGACACTGCCTTGCTGTCCTCGAGTCCAGTTGTGTATTTGTTTGTTTACAAGCACTGAAGAAAGCTTGTGGTGTCTGACTTTTCCCTGGGGGACTGGGAAGCAGATCCCTCACAAGCTAAAGCAGCAGGTCTCCTTGAGAGATCACTTTTTGCCTGGCATGGAATTCCAGAGAGGGTAATTCCAGATAATTTAAGTCAATTTTCCTGTCAGGGATCTGCTATTTGTAGCACCAGCAGAACCAGAGTGTGTCACAGCCCTGCCATGCTCCAGCCAAAGCAGGAGCAGCTGTCAGGGCTGCCAAGCATCCTGGGGTAAAAGAGAAGGTATTTTTGTACACTATTTGGTGATCAGCAAGCCTGCAGGATCGTTCTGTGTCACACCATGCTTGGATACCGGGGTGCACAAATGCTGCAGCTCAGTGGAGGTCGGAAAGCACTCCATCTGCTGTGGCCTGATTTGTACAGAGAGCTGTAAAACCCAAAGCAGGCATCCCTCCTCCAGTGAAAAGCTCTGCTGTGCTCAGGATACTGTGTCCAGTCCAGCAGCAGAGAACTTGCTTGAATGAGAGTGGACATAATTTATAGTCAGGCTCTCAGAATTAAAACTACACACAAACTCAAACCCAAGGCTGTTTGTTACATTTAAGGATGTTGTATTTGTTCTAATTTGTGCATTTAGCAAATTAGGCCTTTGGCTTTTTCCCCTCCATTTGCAGTAAAATATTGCCTTCTTGTGATGAGGGCCCAGGAGAAAAGGCAAAGTATGAACTTCTGGGGAGGTCCTGAACTTCCAATGCCCAGGACTAAGTAAAACATCATCATTAAAGCGAGCAGAAATGGCAATAAGATTTCTATTTTAAAAGCTAGCACTCAGGCCACCTGCTGTTACTGAATAACATGTATCAAAGATTTTTTGACCAAATAAAGGTCATCCTTTCTCTTCAATTGACTCTTCGTATTTGCAAAAGCAAAATGGGCTTGACTCAATCAAGACTGGCTTTTCTCCCTTCTATGCAATGAGGAATTTAACATATATGTGGAGCTGAGTGACATTTACTCAATTTCCAGAAATCCAATGGCCATTTGTGACCCCTTTTTAGTTTGGTTCAGGTTAGAGTCATCAGTTGTTGAATCTATCTTTGAGTACCCCTGGTGTTTATCTATCACACAGTTATTTAAGGTAGAGACATCTTCACCTGCAGCCACCTGCATGGAGAATCTCCAGTTTGCTATTTCCATCATACCCAGTAATTTTATTCTGAGTGAAGATTAAAATCAACTTAGGGGAACCTGGGAATTATGTTTCAATGCATGCAGGTGCAATGGCTCTGAAATAGAACTAATAATGCTGTGACAAGTGCCTTGTAATTCCTGGAGATGTCACAGTTCATTTGACATCATTCATATGCCATGAAACACATAAAAAAGCAGTGCCCAGGATGTAGAAGTTGATACATGCTGAGGGGAGGGAAAACTGGAACAGATTAATCAGAGAATCTGAACAATTCAGGTCATAAAGACTTGGATATATTGTTTAATCTGACCTCCTGCTCAATGCAAGGCCATCTTGATAGTGTTTCAGGGCTGTATTTAAGTTTTGACACACCCCTGCAGCTCCTCTGCATTTTTCCCAGTTCTGCACCAGCCTCAGAAGGAGATAATTTTTTTTCTCATTTGGTCCAGTTAGAATTTCCTTGCAAGCAATTTGTTTTTCATAGCTTCTAGGCCTCTTTCTGTGCACCTCTGGGAGGAGTGTGGCTCCCTTTTCTTTCCCTTCCAGGCCACCTCTTCTGGGGCAGAACCTCAGTGTTTCCTCACAGGGCAGCTCTGCAGCCCCTGGCTGGCCCAGGGGCTCTCTGCTGATCCTTTTCCTGCCTGTTGGTGTCCAAAACACTCTCACAAATACCCAGCAGGTAAATGCCACCTCCTCTGAACTGCTGTCTGCAGCCCTGCTGCTCAGGATGGGGCTGCCCTGTGCTGGCAGCTGGGCCATTCCTGCTGGGCTGTGAAGCCTGGGAGGGCAATAGGGATCAACACCAGGTTTATGGGGGCAAGCAGGGGGAAAGAATTGTTCTGGTGGGAAATTAGGAGCAGCACATCTCATCCAGGAAATTGAGCATTGTGCAAGACTTGGAGGATAAAAATGGAAGTGGCATACACAGAAAGTGAGTGAGGACCAGCAAGAGCTCTTAGGGCTTAGAGATTTTTTGGATTCTCCAAATATCTCCAGGCAGGGATCTGAAAGCTTCTGGACATGTTTAGGAGCTGAATACATTGTGTTTGCAAAAATACCTGTGGATTCTGCTTGGATTTGTTTTGGGTTCTTAGAAGTTTATTTTATTATTTCCTGCCTCACACCCACGCATGACTTGTCCATAATGAGGGGTTTATATCCCTGATCAAGGAGAACAAACATGTCATTTCCACAAAACATGCATCAAGTGTACAGTAGGTCAATCATGTTTTGACCCCTGCCCATGCACATTGATTGTGGGTAGCTATTGCCCAGCAATCCCAGCAGCTCAGAGCCTGGAAAACTGGTACACATCTGCTCAAAGCTGCAGCTTCCTCCTTAAATCAGGAGAAAAGGGATGGCAGCTTTTACTAGCAAGATAGATTGAAGTTAATCCTTGAGCTAAGAGAAAACTCCTATATGTATGTGTGTGTGTATATATATATATATATGAGTATATATTTTTATATATAGATTTAGATATAAATATAAATGTGTTTCTTGATGGTAGTGTTTACCTCCTTCAAAAAGCTTTATGTTCTCCAAGAAGATTCCATAAGTAGAGATTTACAGAAAGGTTATGCAAAAAGGCAAGCTTATTCACAGTGACATTATACTATAAAATTGAATATCACTGTATTATTTTTGTTTTTCCTCTTTAGAAAGATCTGTCTGTGTTTTGCAGTATTTATGCAGTGGAATTAATGACATAAGTAGAAGAATTGAGTAAGAGATTACTAGACATACTTCGTGCTTCAGTTTGTGAATATAGAAATCAGTAAGTCATGTTAAGAAGATGTTCATATTTTTAGGTTTGTGTCCCTTGGAAGAAAGTAATGAAACCACTGAGAATATATAGCAGCATTGAGTCAAATGTGAGGACTTTTTGATGGAAGAAAGTAGGAAACATTTTGCAATCTTTAGTCACACCTGTGAATCTTGAAGAATCAAAAGTGCATTGCATTGCATTACAATGTATTTATTTTCAAGGACAGCCTTCCCGGAGCAGCTTACTTAGCTGTGTGATGTTACTTGGATCCTTTGCCAGAGATAAACACTTACTCCTCAAGATTTGTGCACAACTGGAAGGTGGCACTTTCCCCAGCACACCAGCCCTGAATTCATGGGCACGGATGCACCTGCACACCCTGATGCTGGAAAATAGAGAGGGAGGGATCCCAGCTCTGCCTTGGAGATTGGGCTTGAGATTGGCTGTATGAAACCAGAGAACTCATCCTCTAACACAGAACAAGGCTGTTGTAAACCATGGTGGTGTGCAGTGGAGCCAGGGCTCACCCACACCCCATGGGAAGGGGTTCTGCCCCTCTACCTCACTCTGCTGAGCCCCCACCTGGGAGCTGCCCCAGCACAGCAGGAGCTGGAGCTGCTGGAGCCAGCCCAGAGGAGGGGCACTGAGGGATGGAGCAGCTCTGTTGGGAGGAAAGGCTGGGAGAATTGGGATTGTTCTGTCTGGAGAAGAAAAGCTTTGGGGTGACCTCATTGTGGAGTCGACAAGAAGGATGGAGAGAGACCCTTTACAGGGGTCTGGAGTGACAAGGGGAATGGCTTCAGACTTAGAGAGTGGGTTTAAATTAGATAGAAGGGAGAAATTCTTTGCTGTGAGGAAGGTGATACCCTGGCACAGGATGCCCAGAGCAGCTGTGGCTGCCCCTGGATCCCTGGCAGTGCCCAAGGCCAGGCTGGATGGGGCTCTGAGCGCCATGGGGTAATGGAAGGGGGTTGGAAGGAGATGGTTTTTAAGGTCTCTCTGAACCCAGGCCATTGTGTGACACACAGGAGAGGAGGTTGGTGCCACACCAGCCTCCACGCTGCTCTGTGCACCCTTGGGAATCTGTGTACACCGTCACTGGGCTGGTGTAGCTGTGCCCTGCATGTTTCAAAAACAGCTGCACGACTTTTTAAAGCAGGGGTATCACTGCATGGACACACACTGTTTGCATCTGAGATTACAGCCTGAATGAGTAAGGGAA
Source organism: Pheucticus melanocephalus (assembly GCA_013398405.1). Classification (NCBI taxonomy): domain Eukaryota; kingdom Metazoa; phylum Chordata; class Aves; order Passeriformes; family Cardinalidae; genus Pheucticus; species Pheucticus melanocephalus. Next base: position 497,484 of record VZSJ01004263.1, on the reverse strand, counting down.
GGCATGAAAAGTGGGAAGGGTAGCTCTTTGTGGTTTTTCACAGCCTCTATTTACCTGAATGAAACGTTCACATTCTTTATGTCCTCGGGGCACCTGCCACTGCCTCAGTTCCAGCATTTGCTGTCTCTCTCCTCAGGGCACCCTTGAAGCCCTGTGGTTCCCCTGCTGTTCCTACATTTCTGTGTGCCTAAGGAGCTGGTAGCAGTAGTGGTGCTACTCCTTCTGCTACTTCTCTCCATGTCTCATTTGCTTTTTATGTTTTTTCCAAATGAAAAGTGATTGTTGCACTGTGCAGCTTCCCTCTTTCTCAACATTAGCAGGATAAGTATGCTTCTACCTGCTCCTTTTCCCATATTAGAGCAACCAAATGGGTACAACTTTGCTTTGTAGTGACAGCATTGGAAAAATCCAGCTTCCTAATCTTTTTGTATTGATCTTCTCTTGAGCAAGTTGATGGACTGGATTTTGCTTCCATTATATCCCTACACATCTCTCCAGACCTTTTTATCTGGGACTCTGACCCCATGGAGAGAGAAATCTGTTCCCAAAATCAAAGGGGCTGGTTGCTTTAGGAGTGTGCATGTGTGTGTTCAGCGTGACAGAGCTGGCAGAAAATTTCTTAAGAGATTATTGCAGGAAAGGCCTTTTGATGGTGTATAGTACAAGTGGATCCATAGTATTTTATATATCATAGTATTTTATATATTTTATGTATCATAGTATTTAATTTATTTTATATATCATAGTGTTTTATATTTTTATATATAATAGTATTTAATATATTTTATATAGCATAGTATTTTACATATTTTATATTGCATAGTATTACATCTATGAAATATATAAAATATGTGCTGAATATGGTATAAGTGAAAGAGAGTACACTATGAAATATGAAAATCCCATGTGAGTGTGTTTGCCAGGGAGGGATCCTCACTGGGTTTGCAGGGATGTGTTAGCCTCAAGTAAAGATTTAAAGGGTGAATAACAGCCAGCTGAATTTTAGTCTATTGTCCAAGGGTGCTGGGGCTCCTGTTTAGACAATGAATGAAGAAATTCCCCTTCCATGTCTGTGGGCTGCTGGTATGCTTATGTTGTAACACATCAGATTTGGTACAAAGGTTGCATCACATTTAGACTCCACAGGCATGGTCAGTGCCAAAATAACATGAAATACAACATCAGCAACAATTTCCCACAGCTCCATGTTAAGGAATTATATAGAAATGGCACAGCAGTTAGTACTGTGGGATGCCAAGGGCAGTGCTGCCTGCTGGAACTGTGGCTCTGTCCTTCAGAGGCAATGGCTTCCTTTCAGAGCACATCACGCTCAGCAGAGGAGCAGGAATTCGTGGGATGATTGCAGGACAGAATTCTGTCCAATGTGTTTGTCAACAGCTCTTGAGAAAAAGGGCTGCCAGAGGATTCCTGAGAGTCTCCTTCAGCCTGAACCAGTGAACCAATTCATGCTCCTTCCAAATAATTTGGGCCATGACAAGAGCTTCAAAGAACTGTCTGAACAGCAACAATTACACTGAACCTGGAGAATTCAGCACTTAGAGACATTACAAAGATTAAACTGATTTGTGTATCCAGAGGTTTGGCTCTGTAGCTCTCAAGGGGAAGGTATTGGTCACAGTACAGTGTCTTTGCTGCCAAGAACAGAATAATAATTCAAATTGAAAAAAAATAAAAGGGAAGAGTTACATTTGTCTTCAATAATGCATTATTTTGGACATTTAAATCTGAAATCTGATTTTCTATGAATTTCTTTAAAATTTTGCTGTTCATTAACACTTTAGCATTTAACTTTTTTTTCCCAATTTAATTTTACTGAAGTTTTTTGGGGAAAAAAGCTGCAGAGGTAAACAGAGATTCTGCAGACCCAAACAAAGTTGTGCATCTGCTCTTGAATCCCTCGCCTAGGAGATGTAATGGATACTAAGGCACCATATCCAGTATTTTAAGGAGCTGGTCACATTATACAGCACATCTGAAAAATGGCTGTGTCATTATTTACATTGCGCAGAACAAAGGAGTATTCAGAAAATGTCATGGATGATTAAAGCAGGAAAGAATGAAATCCATTCCCCACACTGACACTTATTTTCCTGGTGTCCTCACACAAGTTCCATCTTGCAGGCTGTTGGAGCACATGTTTTCTGGGTGACTCACCTCAGCCCAGTGAGGCTCCAGGACATACCAGGAGCACATATCCAATGCACAGAATGCTTCCAGAAACAAAGGCCTTCCATTCTACTGCCTCATTTCCCACATCCTCAACAGCAGGAGGATATTGGTATTAATTCTGAGGGACTGAGAGGACATATGATTGTTTGAGATGTCACAGAGACAGCCAAATGCCAGTACACAAGGTACAAGTGCAACTGAAATGAAAATCTGAATTTTCAGCTCTGAAACAAAAAAGCACTTTTATTTTTATAAGCAAATATAAAATTATTTGTATAAATATATAAAATTATTTGTATAGTATATTCTGTCTGATAGAAGAAAAAGAACATCAGAAGAAAAAAATATTTATGCAACAGGCTTTTAATATATTTAGATCAGCATTTACCTAAAATGTGCCCATCGTTTAACACAGCTGTAGGTAAAATGAATTATTTAGTGTGATACTTCATTGTGTGTCCCACAGAATTCTTGGTTGATTTGATTCTCAAATTGATTTGTTTGTTAGGTGTAGGACAGCTGCCCTGGTCTTTTTTGGTTTGTTAGTTAGGTGGACACACAAGTGTGATGGTTGTAGCTAGCTCTGACAGAAATGTTCTTTGTCACATAAAGTAGTTGCAAGCTGAATGAAGCAAAAACCAGGTTCACTCCACTTTTTTTGGGAAAAAATAACTTTATTTATGATGGATTGTTCTTTGCCTTACCAACCCCAAATGGGTACCTCATGCATGCTCATTGCTCCTAGGCATGCATAAGATCCACCAGAACAAATGGCAAAATGCAGAATCCCCACCATTTTGATGCATTCTGGCTTGGGCTCTGGCATCACTTGTTTGCATAGTTACCTGTCTGAGTCCAGGCAGGTTTTTGGGGGGGATAAAAGGAACAACCTGGCAGTTGTCCTGTGTAACACAGCAGCTCCAAATTCTGCTGCTTGGACCTCCTTTTGAACAGGCTAATCCTGACAGGATTGCTGTGGGTTAAAAAGGGTAAATGGGTCAGTTTTGTGGAGCTGGGATCTGTTTTGGGGAAAAAGGAGGAGAATTAGTCAGGGATACCTCTTCTTCACCACTCAGCTCACAGAGATTAAATGCTCTGTGTTATAGGGGGGGATTTGAGGCATGGCACAGCACAGAGCCAGGAGCAGCTGCTGTCATTTTTAGTGGCAATTCCAGAGCAAACTAAATTAATAACCTGTAATGGTAAGGCCTTCTTTATGGAATTCATCCTTTTGAAACTCTGGGCTGCATAGGCAAGGCAATGGGTGAGATGAATGTGGTATAACATATGTATGAAATACATGATAATGTATTTATCCATGTATGGATAAATTTATCCATGGATAAAGCACATCTTATAGATGCAACATAGGTAAATAATTTAATATAGATGACATAATTATATATATAAGGGAACATATGAACAAAAATGACACTTGGCTTAAAGCATGTGGGAAACTGGCGGTAGAGCCGAAAATTGGACCACCTGTGTTAGTCAGAAGATCATTCAGCAAAACCCGGAGGAAGGTTTATTTCTGTATTAGCTTTCATTTTTTTCAGGCAGCATTGCCCTTCTAAAGATATCCCTTCAAAAGATGGACCTTTTAAGACTGTCTGCAGATCTGGGCTCCCTCAGATTAACTAAGGGCACACATTTCAAAGGGAAGCGGTGTTCATGGGAATTCTCTGCCAGCCACCCAGATCTCAGCTGCAGAAGTAGAGGATAAGTAGTAAAGGAGTTTAAATTTCCTCGAGCTGCCTTCTGTTGTGCTTCAGCTTTGATCTGCCAGGATTACCTTGAGAGGTGAGAAAAGTAGTTAATTTTCCACTTTCACTCGACACTTCCCCTTTCTCTGGGGGCTGCTGAGTTAGTGCCCACTGCCTGCCCAGGTGAGCTGAATGCAGCAGCAGAACTGGCATTTTCTGGGTGCTGCCTGCCTTCCCAGAGTGCCAGATGAGGGATCCAAGGGTTTTCCTTGGCAGCAGTGGAGCTGCCATACAACTACAGTCAGAGGGGTGGGCTTCTACTCTGCTCAGCCCACAATGGCACCAGCTTTGCTTTGTCTTTTCTCTCTGGTCCCACAGGAACTCTCCTGAGCTCCCAGAGTTCTTCACATAGTTTTACAAGTTATCTTTCTCCAGCTCTAGATTAAAACCATTCTTGGTGGTGATAGCTGAAAAAACTCTGCTTAGGTGACTTCTGCTTTGTTTATAAAGATAAATACGTTGCCTCCTTGTGTTGTTCTACTCCTTCATCTTTTGTCTTTGGAGTTATATTTAGGCTTTTGTTTTATTATTAATTAGACGCCATCCTTTTGTTCTCTCCTATCACACCTCAAACAATAGATTCTCAGCCATAGCCAAGGCTTCTGTCCTCTTCAGTAACACAAATATTTGGCAGCAGAGCACAATGTGTGTTTGTTTTTGAACAGCCATCACATGGAAGCTCTCATGTCCTTGCACTGTTGTCAGCTGCTGCAAAGGACAGAGCAGCAGATGGCAAAATGGGCTGGGAAAAATGACTAAGCATGGCTTGGGCTGCACTAGGAGGAAGAGGGATCAGGAATAATGATGCCCTCCACTCCAGGATCCAGCTTTTTGCAGACTTTTGGCACTGTTATTCTGGGTGAGGCTGCTCCTTGTGCTGTGGCTCTCCTGGAAGGAGGGAAGCAGTGCTAGGGCATGATGGCCAGGGTGCATGAGCCCCTCAGAGCTGCCCTGCTGTGTTCCAGCCCTCAGCTGCAGTGTGCTGGGACAGGGACGTGTGCCAGTCCTGTGCACCTCTTATCTACAGCTCACCAGACAGCTCAGAGGTGCCCACATGGTGAAAACAATAAAACCTGAGCTGCAGTGGTTGTTTCCCCTGTGGCAGGAAGCAGAAACTCAGATCTGAACTGTTCAGGTGGTCACAGCTATCATTGAACTGATCAAATCCTGGTGCTAACCCCCAGGACTCACAACAGGCTTTATCTCCCATGGCAATCTGTGTTCAGGGCAGGGATTTTGTACATCAGGCATGCAGAAAGCCAAGGGCAGCTCCTTCCCTGGGCCCAGGCAGAGCTGGCAGCATGGTCTGTGCATGGGGCAAGCTGCTGCTGTCCCCCTGCTCCCAGGGCAGCTAAAACAGCATCAGGCAATTTCTAGGAAATGCAGTGAGTCAGTTCCTGTTAACATGAGACCCCTGTGAGTCAGATCATTAGCTCTGATTTCCATTTCTATTGCTCTTGCTGCTGTTGGGCTTTTTGTTTTGATTTCTTTTTTTTTCTTTTTTTTTTTTTTTTTTTAAAGAAAGGGTTTATTTTCATTTTACAACAGTTTTTGCTCGACAACCACTTTCATAAGGAAATAGGTCTCACCTGATAATTGATCTCTGTTTGCCCACCCTTCCCCAGAAACTTTTGTGTTCACCATCAAGAAAGGCAGTGTTTTCAGAGTTGCTAAGTCCTGCAATGTTCATGAAAACTGCTGGCTGGGGAGAAGAAAAAGCCCCTGTTAGGGCTGTGGTGAGAGACGTGCCACAAAGGCAACTCACTCAGTGAGTCACCAGAGAATCCACACCTCTAGATGGCAGGAAAAGCTTCAGAGTTTGCATGTTCTAGTAGACCTCAAACAGAGACACATCTATTAGAAACTAAAAATAATCCTCGCCGCCGCTCCCACGAAAACGGATTTTTAATTGTATAAAATCCATCCTGTAAAAGAAGCATTTGTATCTGGCTCTGTAGATTCGTGTGCTCCCCTCTCTTCACAGGCATTAAGATTTAAGGTACTCATCAGTGGGAAACGGGGATAGCCTCCCACAGGACTGCAGCCTCTCCTTCAGTACCAACATATTAAAACTAGACTTCTTAAGCATTCATATTAATTAGTCTGTAAGGAACCGTTATCAAAATATGGTGTGAATACATAATTATGAGGGTGTGTTGTCTGGCAGGAAAATGAGGGTCTGATCCTGCCTCCTCCCAAGGAAATGGCAGCTTCACCGCTTGTTTTTGTGGAAGCAGTAGCGAGCCCTGAGGCAGCAGAACCGGGAGACAATTTTCCCCTTCCTGCCTCCCTGGAAGCTCTGTCTCACCCGTGCTGAGAAAGCACTTCACCCCTCCTGGGAGGGGAGATGGAAAGCACAGCAGCTATTATCAATATTCATGCACAGCTGCAATTCCCAGGCCTCATTCCCTGCTGAAATGTGCCATTCGCTGCAGCAGGGGTCACCCAGAGTGGCACAGAGCCCTGGCAGTGCCAGGCAGGGGTTCCTGGTGTCCTCTGGGTGCAGATACTGCCCTGCCACAGCAGAGGACATCCTGGTCCTTCCTGTGTCAGGGCCGTTTATCTCCTGGTCCTGGTCCTGGGAGAAGGGCCAGCAACCTGCCCTGCATATGATAACTCTTCAGGCAATTGCAGAAGTTCAAATTCTGCCATTTCGCTGGGTTTGTAGGCAAAACCTTTGTTTGCCCCCAATAAATGCCTGCCAGGATACAGCAATCTAGGTATTAATATTAAAATATCAGTCCCACAGCTCATCCCTGATGAGGACCTCATTTGTTTGAGGTTTTTTTCTTTGGTCTGTTTTGTCCTAAGCAGAAAATGTTTTGGTCTAGAAAATGCAGAATGGGACTAGAAAACCGGAAAGAAATCTCAGGTCTTGTTTTTCTGCCACAGATTTCTTTGGCAGCCCTGAGAGTATATGAGGATATTAATTCCCCATCCCCAATTAATGTCTTGTTTGTAATCTGGTC
>VZSJ01004263.1:477432-490159 GCA_013398405.1 Pheucticus melanocephalus | reverse complement strand
AAAACACCACCCGGAGGTTTTTCAGTCATGAGGTTTAGTGACTCTCATTGAAGACAGGCAGGCCCAGAGGTGGGAATCTCTCAGTGATGCACATGACCTGGACAGCGGCAGCAGGGACCTCCCCTTGGTGCCTTGCTGTAAGGAATTCCTACCCCAAACATCAACAGCCCTGGTGCTGGTGGGACACTAAAGGCTGGACTGAAATTCCTACTTTATTTTTACCAAACAGCTGTTGCATATCAGTGAGGGTGAGGGTCAGTTATTGTTTAGAGAAAGCTAGGTCTAGATCAGGGCAGGCATTCAATGAGAATTTCTCCATATGCACAATAGAAAATTTCTATTTCAGAAATTACTTCTAGGTGCATTGTTATTCTCTTTTTTCTATCTAATTACCTCTAAAAATCTGGCCTTCAGTCACTGACCACTTGAACTGAATTATTGCTTGTGAGCAAGTGGAGAGGAAGGGAGAACCTTATCAAGTTAGCAGCCTTTTAACACTCAAACATCACCCTTTTTTATTAGAATTTCCCCCACTTAAATGTTCTATTGGCTTTTAGGAGAATGAGAAGTTGAAATACATTAGGAGCTGAGGGAAAAGGTTATTCTCACCTCCCTGTAAATATTGTATGTCCTTGGGATTTCAGAAGTGTCCTGAGACAAACAGTGCCAAAAGCTTTAGTTTGGCTGAGATATACTTAGCCAGAAACAGACTCCCAGGCCTTGGATATTTTCACCAACTTCCACCTCTTTGTAAGCAATATTCTTTCTGTGAAAGTAACCAGCTAACAATCCCTGCAAAATTAATGTTTTCTAATTGGATTTAGTGAAGTCAGGACTGCACGTTGATGATGTGCTCAATAAACTGCTTTAACCTGGGACCTTTAGCACAGGATTTGAGGATGGCAGGGATTGTTTAACTAGAAATGCCATCCAAAATGCAAGTAAAGCATGTGGCTATAGTGACTGTACCTAGCCACTAGAGAGAGACATTATCCCATGCAGTAAAGTGAAATGTTTCACTTGCTGTCGTGGTTTAACCCCAGATGGCAACTAAGTTCTGCACAGCCCCTCACTCCCTGTCCTCTGAAGGAGGAGGAAGAAAATGAGAAGGGTCAAAGTGAGAAAACTCCCAAGTTTGGATAGAAACAGTTGGACAGGTAATGCAAAAACTGAATAGGTAAAACACAAGCAAAGCAAAAGAAGGAATGAATTCCCTGCTTTCCATGGACAGGCAGATGTTCAGCCCTCTCCAGGACAGCAGGGCTCCATCACACGTGGCAGTGAGATGGGAAGACAAACACCACCGCTGCAAACATCCCTCTCTTCTCCTTCTTCCCCAGCTTTATACGCTGAGCACGATCCATATGGTCTGGGACTATTGGTAAATTGGGGTCAGCTGTCCTGGCTGTGTCCCCTCCCAGCCCCCCACGGGTGGGTGAGGGGCAGGAAAGGCCTTGGATCTGTGTGGACAGGAGCTGAAACATCCCTGTGTTACCAACACTGCTTCCTGCACAATTGCAAACCACAGTCCCACACCAGCCACTATGAAGAAAATTAACACCACTACAGAGTTAAGTTTTCAGTTAACTCAAACCCAGCAAAGTTCCAGATGTCTGGGGACCTCAGCTCAGAGCAAAGTGTCCTTTTCCTCTGGACAGTGACAGAATGATCAAACCTGATCAAACCCTGGGAGCTGTGGCCCATGATGGCATCCCATGCTGCATATCCAAAACACTGCAGCAATGGTGTGAGAAGGTGTTACATTTACATTTCTGTATTTTCAATCAAGTCTGTGTGTGTGCAGCTGGGGAAGTAGTGGGTTAGCTGTTCTGGGATGGAGCAGGGCAATGCTAAAGGTCCCAGGTTAAAGCAGTTTACTGAGCACATCACCAATACACAGTCCTGACTTCACTAAATCCAATTAGAAAACGTTCATTTCGCAGGGATTGTTAGCTGGTTACTTTCACAGAGAGAATATTGCTTACAAAGAGGTGGAAGTTGGTGAAAATATCCAAGGCCTGGGAATTTGTTTCTGGCTAAGTATATCTCAACCAAGAGCTTTAGTGGGACTCTTCTGATCAAGCCCATACAGCTAACTTCTTGCAGCGTGACACCTGGGTAGGCACTCAGATTTTTGGGGCTTTACAGAAAGATGGAGAGGCAGATTGTAGAGAATTCCTGCAAACCCTTCAGCTCCAGGAGCCTTGCTTGTGTGTTTTAGGGGCAGACACGGAGTGCCGGGGCGCTGTGTGCCCGCAGCCAGCACTGCAATGGTTAACGAGGGCTGCTCAGCCCCGAGATTTACAGGTGCTCGTGTGCTCGGAAAGCAGAAGCGGGCAGGCTGCAAACTGCGCTGAGCTGCCCGCGGAAAGGTCCCTAAAGCAGCGCTGGAGCCGGGCTGGTCAATGATGTACTCGGGCAGTGCCCGGCGGACAGAGCTGCGCTTCTGTCTGTAAAACCTGCCAAGATCGAGCTAAAAACAGCGGTGGGAAACGTGGGGAGCCTGCTCGTGCTAAAAACGCACCTGGGTACGAAAGTATAATAGTATTTAATAATAATTTCACGTGTGCCGTGAACAAGCGGGACAGTTCTGGGTGTTTAAGCCGGGGATTTTCTGCAGGCAGGTGCCAGCCCCGAGCCCAGAAGAATTCCTTGGGAGGGACTGAGCACCGCCCTGCTGTTTCGATCCTTCCCAGAGCACCGAGCAGGGATGTGCTGTTCGGATCAAGTGGTCATTTCCTATGTGATTAGTTCTGTTTTAATGCGGGCGAGGAACAGCGCTGTCCTCTTGTGCCATCAGTTATTCGGGAGTCCTGCAGTTCTCCTTTCTGCTAACACGAAAACACCGGCTATCACCTACTTGATTTATGGCTTCTAATTATTGTATATCGGCTCTTAAACTTTGAGTTAGAACTTGCATTAGTATCTTTGTTTGCACCTGCACTTGCTCTCGATTTCTCAAAATAGAGCAGAGGCTCGCTTGTGAAAATCCCGTTCAATTTCACAGGGTGATTTGAAAATCTCGGTAGTAGCGCTTTAAAATCCTCTGAAGGTGTGGGTTTCAGCTGTATGCAAACACGCAAGGAGAAGTCTCGGGCTGGGTTTCCACTAGGACTTAACTAGGTGCACGTTGAAAGTGAGCATTCCGTTTTTGTCTTGCAAATTAGCCAGCACTCAACTGAGGGGAGTCCTCAATCATTATGCAAATAATAAACGGGTAAAATCCCCTTTTCTTTTTATATAGCAGCACACCCTTTAGCGCATCCTCGGAATTAATCACTTTTAAGGATTGATTACTGTAAGGCACCACAATCTGCTGGCATTAAAATATTAAAATGAAACCCCTTAAAAGCCCCTTTTTAAAAAGGTAACCAAGCCTGGATTGCAGGCAGGGGTATTTCCTGACCAGCTGTATCGGTTCCGAGAAGCTTTTCTAGAATCTGGCATGACACTTTCTAGCATCTGATGAGTATTCAGCACTTATGCTTTTACCATATTTTCTGCATACTGGAAAATTACCTGTACACATTAACATTTAAATGGAAAAAAAAAAAGTGTATGATTAATACTCAAGTATCACAGAATGATGATACATGTGCAAGCAGCACTTGAAAAGTCTGTAAATCAATAGAGAGGTTTGAGTATACACTGAGTGAAAAAATAGATAATTATATACATTCAGCTACCATCTTAATGGTTGATATTAATCCTCTAAAATGAGAAAAGGCTATCCTTAGTTTTCATGGGAAGAAAGGGGGCAAAAAAGGATCCAAGACAGAGTCACAGAAATAATTGTTTTCTGCTTCTCCTCAGTTTTGCAGAAGTGAACAAGGAGAGGTGTCCCTGCTCCTCCTGTCAGCACTGTCCCACTCCAGGGCAGCACAGCAGATTGCTATTTGCATGTGCAATGGTGATCCATCATCCCCCTCTCAAATCCAGCAAGTCCAGACTGCTGGGCAAAGGGAGTAGGAAGAGCTTGAAAGAACTGCATGGAGACTTGAGCTTGGCTGTGAGGGGGCTTCAGTTTCCCCCTGAAGGACAGTTATTTAAGAAGGAAAGTTATTGTCCTGTGCTGACAAATGTGTGGCATTGCCTGTCCACCGCCTAATTCTAACTTCATTTGGGTTGTGCACAGGCACAACATGATTAACCTTTCTTTACAGAGAAGACTTTATTTAAGCTTTTCTTTCACAGTTATCACTCTGCTTAACGAACAAAAAGTATTTTCTGCTCTCACCCCAACACAAATGACCTCAGGTCAGTGACCTTTTGGTAGCATGTCTAAAGAGTTATTGACTCTTTTCATTTTGATATGGGGATGATGTAGTGATGAAAGAGTGGCTGTCTTTGCAATACAAGAATTCCTGATGAGGACAAGGAGCACACAATGATGTGCTTGGTGTGTCTAGGGTGGTTTTTGTCTGTGTGTGAAGATGGGGATTTTGGGAAGCCAGGTGCTGGGTGCTTACACACTCGTGCTGTGTATATAGACTTAATAACTTTCCTTTGCTGCTGAGTGTACATTTCAGCTTTGAGGAACTCAGGGTTAAGTATTTTCACTAGTTTGAAAGTGGGGAGGCTGAGATGGGAGAAAGCCAATGGCTGGAATGAGGCCAGAGGTCCTGGCTAGCTCAGGACTGTGGGGCTCAGAGCTCTGTGCTCAGACCATGCAACCACAGCCCTGTGCACCAATAACAAGTTTCAGTCCACTCCCATTGGTGGAGGAAAATGAGACCATTCAAATGACTCAACAGTCCCTTTCTCTGCAGTGGGAATGCACCCCACCCAAAGGTGTGTCAGACGAAATGAGGGTACCCTAAGTCTGTACCCTAAGTTACACACCCTTTTTTCTCTGCTGATTGCACTGTTTCAGCACCCATATTCCAAAGGACTTTCAAACTGACGGGGCTTTTATTGAAAGGAACCTTCTCAGGGTGGCTCAGCTTAATTGTGTTCTCATTGGAGTGAAACAGGATGCTTGGCCCAAACCTTATTTCCTTCATTTCGCCCTGTTCTATTGCCAGCACTTTTCCTGCATCCCGAGTGAAACATCAGTGATGCTGCACTTTTCTGAGCCCAGGGCATCTGAAGGGATTCAGGAGCAAGGGAATTTTCATTTATTGATCTTGGAGGAGCTGGGGATGCCTGTGTCTTATCGTGGGCAATTCTTTGGAGCCACTTTTCCCAGTTTCCACTAGAGGGGTTACACGTTCTAGTTCAGAGTGCTGCAACAGCCCAGGATAAGATGGAGCTGCTTCTTGTCCACCTATATTTTTAACTGCTACAGTTAATTCACAAATACAATAATGAGCTGACAGTACTAGGGCTGGAGGCCTTAATAATCATTACAAAAATCATTAATTACCAGGAAATTAGAGAGGTGTCTGTTAAGTGGTTAAATTTGCAACCTTCTGTCCACAAACAAGAAATCCAAACGCTTGCCTGAATCATAGCTAACTTCCCACACATTGCTTATAAGCTATATCTTGTTTATTTCTGCATATATTACTCTCAGTAAATGATTAGATTTGTCACCCATGACCCCGTATGCTGTTTGCAATTATTTCTTTTATTAAATTAATCACCACATATTTACTTTGAGAAATTATGTATGATATCCATCGACGCACGCATGTGGAGGAGAGTATGTGAGCACATGAACTTCCCTGATTGCCTTTCCTCTTGTGCAGCAAATTAAAAATAACAGGCATTAAAGCTGGCAGAGTTACACTGACAGGGAAACCAGCTCAGAGGGAGGGGGAAAATTGCTATATAAAGTTTTTTTTCTTTTGTATTTTAAGTATTTCTACTTATGTGTTGAATTTTAATGATCTGGACAGTCTAATCTTCACTAGCAGATGTATAAACACTTGTGGCTCTAAGATTTCAGGGTGCTGGTGTGGACTGCACTCAGCTTTGCTTTTTCCACCTCCCACGTCTCGTGGTTGTGCCTGTGCTGGGGGATCTGCAGACATATGGGCCCTCACCATATCCCTGGCACTTTGTGCAGCACCAGTGCTGCCCAATAACTGCTCTGCAGAATCAGAGCCTTTGTGAATTACTTACTGGGAGACAGGAATTCAAGTGGCTTGCCACTTTTTGCAGGGGAATAGAGAGGCTCTCCTTTCTACAACGACAATTGAAGTAGCTGGTTTTCTAGGAATACTAAACCTTATGGTAGGTATAGAAATAGGGCTTGCATCAGTTTGGGCTGCTGTAAAGTTGGGGTTTTCTTGTTGTTGTTGTTGTTGTTCATTCACTTTTCTTTTAATAAAAGCATTTCTATTTCTGTTTAGTTTCCATGTAATCTTTTAGATATTTCATCCTATCAGATTTCTGTTCTGTCTTGTGCTTTATTTTTCATTGTAATGCTTTCTCTGTCTTCTCTGAACATAATTTCTTCTGAGCAGAGTTCAGCCCCAACAGCTTCTGAGCTGAATTTACAGATCCATTGTATTTGAGCGGGTTCAAAATGAGACAGGAATACTCACTTTTAATCTGTTATATTTCTGAGGTGCTAATTAGTTTGCCACCTCTTGTTTGCCACCCAGTTCAAACTGGCAACCCGAATGCTATGAGAAATTCTTTTAATGATCTTCTAAGCAAATGATATGAAGTAATTTACTTCTGCAACAAGTAACTTGCTTCGGGAAGGGGATCACTGAGACCAAGACAGTTGTGACAACGTGTATTTCAAATCACAAACGCTTCAGCTTGTAAAGAAGCCAGAATTAAAAGGCAGAGTTTAAACACCCCTGTAGATTTTGTTACTTTTGTCTGTAAACACCTGGTGTTCTTTATGCACACACAGAGGGTGGATTGGAGCCTCTGCTAGGTACACACACAAATTCCTTCCCTGACTTTCCCACTCAGCTCCTTTCTTACCTAACAATGGGCTCAGGGGCACTGGGTTTCCATCAGCTCAGCAGAGGATCTGCTCCATTCCACCTTGCTGCAAAGCCACAAGGTAGAGCTGGGAGGGAAGGGATCCTTGGGAGGGGGAGAACATGCTGAGCCTGCCTGGCACCCCAGTGAACCTGGGGATTGGCACCCCAGTGAACCTGGGCCTGGCACCCTAATGAACCTGGGGCTTGAACTTCTGCTTTGCTTTGTCTTCTGGGCTGCCTGGACTGCTCCCAAGCCCAGCTCACAAAGGCTCAAAGAAAGGATTCAAAACACCACCAGGGAGGGAAATATCTTTGCTAAGGACTCAAATATCTTTGCTAAGGACTCAAATGGGTTTTTGGTGCCCTGCCAGGTGTGCAGGGGAGGCTGCCCAGGGCTGGTGCAGCTGCAGGGAGCCCAGGGCAGGTACCCAGCTGTCCCCACAGATGCCACCAGCTCCCAAGCTCCTGGGCACAGCCTGAGGAGGGTATTGGCAGGGCAGCAGGTTTGTGGAGAGCACAGGGGACATCCCATCTGGAAAAACTGTTCTGTGAGGCTTTCTCTTAAGCTTTTTCTTGGTTGCCTCCCTCCCGTCTGCTCCCAACCAAAAGTAGGGCTCAGCACAAATGAAAGGACTGCTGATGCAAACTCTATGGGATACAGACAGACAGAGAGATGATCTGAGGAGAGATTATTTTCTCTCTCTATACAAGCAAAAGAACCTCTGGGGGTGAACTGTCTTGTCTTTAGAAATAAAATCAGCAGGTGATCTCTGCAACCCATCGAGCTGTATTCAGGTTTGATATTCAATTCAAATATTCACCAGAAATCCTGTAAGATGTTGCTTCCTCTTTTAGATTTGGTGGAGGCTGCTATGAAAGTTTTGGTAATAGGTTTTCTTGTAAAATCCCAAGCCAAAAACTTCATTCTGGCCCCAAGTGTGCAATACAAGGATTTGGCACAGGGATTCAGTTTATAGTTGGTATCATTTATCCATGTTCTCTGTCAGTGGAGACACTGTCCATCTTGTCCCAGTTGCACAAAGGCTGTGGGGTGAGTTTTAGACAGAAGCACATGGGACCTGCAGCTGTCACCCTGCCAGGCAGTGCTAACACCAGCTGTGGAATTGCAACTCTTAAAATGCTCATGCACCTTCCTGCAGAGGGAAACACCTCCCCTTTCAGCATCACACATGCCAGCAGCCAGGAGCACACCTGAGCAAGGCCAGTTAGCACCTTCCAGGTGTTGGTTTGTGCAGTGCCACATCCCACCAAGCACAGCTGCCAAGGTGATCACCGCTTCCAGCCAGTGACATTTTTCATGAATGTCACACTTGGAGCAGGGCAGATTTTATGATCTGCTGACCTTCCCTCCTCTGTCTGTCAGAAGTTGGTTATCATCAATTGGCTCTGGGACAACTCATCTTCCAAACAGCCAAGGATCTTTCAAATAGCTCCACCTACTTCAGTTCTTGTGTTTAGGAGAAGGAATGTTAAGGCCAGAGGAGTTGCAATGCCTCACTCCAGTTCACACAGGCACCAATGGCAGAGATGCAGCTGGAGCTGAGCAGGAGCCCCGTTGGTTCATTTCTTAGGCTGGGTTTTCCTTTGCATTTACCTTAAGCGTTTTTCCTCCTCCCTTTCCTGTCTGACATCCTTTACTAGAACAGTGCTAATCTCAGGATTATGCAAGGGAGCATATTTTCAGTCACAGGATGCTCACATGCTGCATGGAGCAGGGTGAGCTCCAGCTCCATTGCACACTTGTTGTCTCACACACTCACACACACACACACAAGCACTGGCTGAGCACTGATCAGCAGGGAATTGATTACACCAAGAGAGGTGGAGATGAGCTTGTGAATCACAGTAACAAGCAACATTGCATTTACCACCTCTGAGGAATAAATGTATCAAAAAAAAAAAGACAAAATTTCAAAAATGACAAAAAAAAAATTTCATTCAACAATGAGATTCATCTCTGTGCATTGCTCTCTGATGGGCTGTGGCACCACAAATGGGGATCCTGCCACTTGTCAGCAAGCTGCTTTTTAGGAAAACAGTGGGTGAGGAGGGTAAACAACTGGTAGGGGAAGGTAACATGAGAGTAGGAGAGTGATTAGTTTTTAATTCCATCCCAACTATTCAGCCACTAAATAGATTGTAACTGTGAACAAAGAGAGCTGAAATTGGTAAAGATAGCTTCTCCAGCTCTGGAGTGCTTCAGGAGATGTTGATGTTCCTGAGCAAAAACATCCTTCCCTGCTATAAAACTAAGACTAATATTTCATTATTCTGAAAGCCTTGAAAAGTCCCAAAAGTCTGGGAGCAGCCTGTATACATAAACAGTGTTTAAACTCCCTACTTGATGAGTGATGCTCTTCAGGACTCCTCTGTCCTCCTTGGTGCCTGTTCCTCCTGTCCCATGCCTGACCCCTCTCCCTCCCTCCCCATGGATATTAATCATCTCACAGTCACTCTTCTTTTTGAAAATTTCCTTACTCAAAAAGGAAATTTATTAATCAGCTGCACCAAGGCCTTCACAGTGAAAGTATCAGTTTGAATCTATGCAAGAGAAAAGGTAATTCCAGATATAAACAGCTGGAGACTGGGTGAGAAGGACTTCAAGAATATTATATTTGGAGAGTCCTTGCTGTGAACTCCTGGATTTGCTCTTTGTCTGCAAGCCTGGCTTCTAATCCCTGCCCAGGATTTACAAATACCAGCCCTGCTCCTGGCTTGGAGGATGAATACAATAGGGTTTTAGTGCAGATTTCTTTCTGAACAAAAGCCCATACTAGAGACCTTTGTTTCCTTCCAAACTTTTTGGTTTGTTTTGAAGTCAGTTGAAAGACAAAAATGCAAACACCCCCCACCACACACACACACACACACACACAAATTCAGAGACTTCTAATTGGTCTGACAGGTTCTTAGTGAGGTTTGGGGTTTTTTTTTATATTTGTCTAATAGATAATTTTCTGCAGGTCCCAGAGTGCCCCTTGACTTCTTGTTTCTGTTGATTTCATCCTTGTGGCCTGCCATCTTCTCTTCTGGCCTTCTTTCCTGCTCTGACTCTTTGCACAGGGCCCTGAACCTGGTGCCAGCAGGAGGCTGAACCTCAGATGTCCCTGCCAGGGGCTCTCCCTGTATTCCAGCCCATTCTGGGGCTGTCTGGTGCTCAGCCAGGGCTCCTCACCTCCAGCACAATGGGTGCTGCAGTTACCTGGCCAGAGAGGAAAATCAGCCCCCTCAAACCAATCCCTCTGAAAAGCTCTTTTTTACAAGCGAAACTTCAACTTGATCAATAACAGCTCTTCACACACAAATTTGCAGAAAGAGATCATTGGTTTACTCATCTCTTACTTTATTTTGTCTGAAGAGAGGCAGTTCTATCAAAATAGAAAAAAGAAAAAAGAAGGATTAAAAAATATTTTCCTGAATGACCTTAATTTTTTGGCAGAAGACTTGCAGCCAAGTCTTGTGTTTCAGAATGACTAAGAGTGAATGGATGGTGGGACACCTGTTCCTGAGAGCTTTCATGTTCTGCTGTGTGAACTGGGGAAGCTGGATCACCAGTCACATGGCATATGTTTAAAAATATTATTGAAATGAAACTCCTTTAAAAAATAGCATGTAAGCCTGCAGCAGAAGTGTTTGGGTTTTGACTGGGTAGTTTGTTTGGTTTTGGGCTGTTTGTAATTTTTTTTTTTTTTTTGTGAGTGTAGGCACATGCATTTTCTTTGTGGGTTTTGTTGGGGTTTTTTTGGTGGCTGAAACTGAGCTCCAGAGAAGCAATTTAGGGGCACCTATAAGTGCTATTGGCTTTCAGTCAGATAGCAGGTATGTAGCTGCTTTTTGGATAGTTTTGAATATGTGACAACTAGGATCAATGTATCCAGCATCTGTGCTAAGTTGTGCTTGTCTGCTTTGGATTTTTTTGGATGCTGAAATCAGCATGTTGAAGTGGTTTAGGAATATTTGTGCCTATGAACTGATGTGCTGAGATTTGATTCTCACTGGGTTCAGCATATGAAACCTCTGAAAGGTTTGCAAAGCTCTGTGTGTTGATATATTTGTGCTACTTCGTGCTGCTGATATCTGGAAATTCCTAATACTGTATATGATTATTGTTCATGTAATATTAACTCACATTTCTGATTTAAATGAATCAATTACATCAAGCTGCAAAGTTCCACAAATTAGCTCTGCAGTGTAAAACACCCTGATGTAAATAATGGAATACTGATTTTGTGTTTCTTATATTGCAGACTATTTTCTTACACCAGATAAGCACATGAAAACAGTGAGAAAATAATGTTTGTTGTGTTGTTTTCCCTCCTGCTATTATTTATAATTTCTAATGCCCTTACATCCTGTTTCACAACCAGAATCAGATACTCTTGTTTAACTGCTGAGGAAGTCTGAACAGTTTGATCCCAAATAAGGGCAGCTCTGAGTAGATGCTCTGAGAAAATAAAAGGCAAACCCCACTCTCCTCTCCTGGATGCAGCCTGAGTGCCAGAGCAGCTCCCACAGTACTGCACAGACAGCCAGGTTCATTTTGGAGCATCCAGCTGTGAGGTGACACACTTAATGCACCACTGATCTGATCCAGTACAGAAAATCTTTGGGGCCTGGTTCTCCCTGCCTCTCACCTGGTGCAGTCATTTGTAGTGAGCAGCCTGGATGCCCACACAGTGGAAAAGCAGAATAGAGAATATTTTGCACTGCTTATCCTTCACTGCAGATCTGAGCATGTGAGCAGGTGCATGAGGTAAAACAGGCTTTGAGTTCTTACGAAAATTTTATTTCTATGCCATTATTTTTTGTTGTTTTTTTTTCTTTAAAAGTAAAATATAAATCTATTTGAGCCTTCCAGACAGCGATCTTATGAGCATTCCTCTAGGATACATCCAGAGCAACAGAATATGCCCATACAGAGATATGTGCAGGTCTAACAGTGAGCACAGAGCAGAACAAGTGCCAAACCCGAGTCCTTCCTCAGAAATTCACATGTTGCCAGTTAAAAGGGCTGTTTTCCTAACCCAGCAATCATTTCACAAAAGGAGCTCCAATGCCAATTTTAAATCAGTGATTGCCCTGTTACAAACACAAACGACATCTCATTGCCGTGCAACCTTCTCTCCTTTTTGTTTTTATGATAGTAATTTAAGGATATTAGGAGCTGTGTTACTCCACAAAAGATGGTAGTGCAAGGAAACAGCTTTGCATGAGAAATGCTGTAGCAAAAATTGTATATACTCTCTGATTTTTCAAACAATGATCACAAATTCAGAGAACAAACTTTGTAGTAAGAAAGAATATTTTTTGGTTGGAAATTTGGCCATTTTTTACTTAATTCTGTTTGGTTTTTTATGTTTGTTTGCTTTTTTTGAGGGTACTATTTATTGCATACATGCTGGAGAATAATCCTCCAGCAATGTGCTAAATTTTAAACAAGGTCACACCATTTTTTTCTACATTTATTTTAATGTTAATTACTGCACCTAAATATCTATTAAAAACAAAAAAAAGCTCTATCTTTTGGCATGAAGCTTGATTATATTGAAAATTAGAGGCTTTTGGTAACGACGGGAAAGTGAGTCATTTTTTCTGTCCTTTTACGGCAATTTTTTTTTCTTTTGTTTTCATTTAAGGAGCACTGCAGAGATAATGATCTTAATAAAACAGTATATACAAATCCCTGTTCCTGTGCTACTGATAAGACACTAACTGTTCAGTCCTGCTAAAACTTACTCACAGGAACTGGTCTCTATTTTCAGAAGTCTCACATTATTTTGATTGCCTCCCTTTTTCAGTCAATCACCCGTTTTAGAAAA
>VZSJ01004263.1:442290-477332 GCA_013398405.1 Pheucticus melanocephalus | reverse complement strand
TTATTTTGATTGCCTCCCTTTTTCAGTCAATCACCCGTTTTAGAAAACGTGGCTGGATGTAAAAAATGAAAGACACTTTTGGAAAGGTCTATGCCACAATTTTTTGTCACCTTGCAGAGTGCCCAAAACTCTTGGAAATCACTCTGAAAACTTTGCTGCAGCCTTGGTTTGAGTTTGAAGTGTACACTATGCACAACCTGGATCCCTTCATGGTCTGAAGTTCCACGTCTGCACTGCCCCTGATGTGAAGGCTGACCTGGAACAGAGGCTGGATGGAGTTAAAGAATAAAGCAGGGATTTATTAAAAGGATCTGCTCAGTGGACCCACCTTGGGTAGCACATGAGCCCAGCCAGGGCTGCACCGAAGATGAACCAAAATGGTCCCAAAATGAACACAAGATGGACCCAAACTGGTCACAAAACAAACCCAAGATGAACCAAAATGGTCCCAAAATGCACGAGCGCTCCCGGGGTCTCTCCCTTGGATCAGTTCTGCTCCATTTGCATCTTGCAGTTCATTGTCCCATTCCAGCTTTAGCCCCTGCAGTCCCACCCTGCTTGTTTTTCTCTCTGCAGCCCACGGTGTTTGTGCTCTTGGGCTGAGATTTGGATCATTTGTCCTTGGTGCCCAGCTGGAGCAGGAATTGTTTTGTCTCCCTGCTCTGTGCACAGAGCTCACCATCCCATAATATGAAGTTAAGACCTACACACTAAAGCAGCACAGAATGTGAAAAATATAAAAGCTAAACCTGAGGCATCATCCTAATGGTCTGCCCTCATTAATTAGTCCTGAGTGACCCACACTGAGCCGTACCAGACACATTCCTGCTGGTGCCCACACCTAGGCAAGCAGCACCACATGGATTCTTATCCTGCAAGGGCTTCCTCCAGTGGAGGCTCCATGGAAAGCACTATTAATTAACCCAGTGGTGGGGTAAACAGCCAAGAAGGAAAGGGACAGCCAGAATATATGCATGAGACCTCCAGCTGTGGGCTGGTTCTGTCACTTCTGGCAGGCACAAAAGTGAAGTTAAGTTTGGGATTTAATCCCCTCTCATATTGCAGTGGATAATCTGTGATTTTGAGATGCTGCTTCTTGGTGGGGAATTCTGGTGTCAATTCTGGTATCATGTTCTTGTATTAGGGCAGAGTTGGAGAGGCTTAAATCTTTTTATGTCCTCTGTAGCATCACAGAGTCAGAGACCGGCAAAGAAGCTGGATTTGGAAATGGAATATATGAGAATGTACATATTTATTCATCTGTTGGAATGATGGAAAGCCTTTTTGTTTTTTGATCATGTTCAGTGTGGACTAAGGCTGAAATTAAAAAATAAATCTGGAACTTTGCCACTGGATTTGTGCCTAGGAAAGAAGCAAACCTAAAGGAAGTATTGTGAAGTTTTGGTCCTCCTCCTTTTTCCTGGGGAAGGGTTGAGGGGCGGGCTTCAGATGTGAGCTCATTGTAAAAGAGAGATTAGGGAAGATCTGCCCTAAACTGTAGCTTTGTAATCCCTGAGCTGGGCCCACTTAACTGTTTGACATGTGAAAATATTGTATTAATGAAGTTCCAGCCTGCTTCTTAAATCCATCCTTGTGACTGTCTTTATTCATCTGCATGTCCTGATAGATTATGATTATTTTTATATATATGAGTAATCTCATTGAAATCTATGGGTTACCACTGGTAGCATGATAGATGATTGTGGCTCATGCCTTTAATCCATTATTGAAGCTGAAAGCTGTTTACAGATTCTTGTAATACTTAATTTTTGCTCAGCATGGACGACTCAAAGCAAGTATCTTAACTTTTTCAGCTGGCTTCCTTTTCTCTTTATCATTCCATGTGCCTGCAGTAGTTTAAATTATAGAACGCCACACTGACATTTAATTTAATCAACATTTCCTGTTTCTTTTAGATTTTGTATGCACCTTCTACTAAAAATAAATGTATTCCTTATTTAGTTAATAGGACCTAAATGTGGGACCCAAACTGCCAGTTGCTCTGCTGAAACATGATTCTATCATTTAATTTCAGGAATCAGCTAACGAGAAACTGGAGAGAGTGCCCCGTTCAGGGACACAACAGCAGCATGTTTTATGTTCCCTAGGAAGTTATTTTAATGTCTTTTTGAAATATTATAGATGGGATTCTCTAGTGCCTCTGGGAGAACAGAGACAAGAGCTGCGTAGAACCACATTGCTTTAATTTAAGCAACAGAGGCTTTTCCTACTGGCAGAAATCAGTGCAAGCATCACCCTGATTTTATTATGGAGGAGCAGATAAGGCAGGCTGAATGTAAAAGATGAGAGTGCTGCTTGTGCTGATTGGGACCATGGAAGGGTGTTCTTGTGCTGATGCTCTCTGATAGGAAAACAGATGTTTCTAAGTTCCTAAGGGGTTTCTTCATTTTGATATGGCTTTAAGGTTATCTCAGTACCTCAATAATTGGATTACTCTGGCACAAAGATAATGTTGTTTTATAGAACTCAGGCTTTGCTGTTCAATGCTGTCATTTATACCTCTGAGAGGTAGCAACAAAGCATTTCCATGTGAGAAAGGTGGCATTTTACTGCACCTCTTGTGAAAATGAGTGTGCCAAGACTCAATGGAGTAGAAAACTGGAGCTATGAATTTTCTAGGAGGATGAGGCAAGAAGCAGCTTGTGAGTAGTGGCAGTGAAGGGAAAAAGCCAGGGAAAACTAAAGACAGATTAGCTCTGTGTGAGCAGAGATTTTTTTTTCCTAAGAATCATACATAAAACTTTAACTTGCAGGTTCAGGGGTGGGTGGGGGGTACCAACGTAGAGCTGTGCATAAAACACCTTCACAAACTGATTTGTAGGTGCACACTGCTCTCTGTCAAGATGTGTGATACCTTTCATTTCAACACAGCCATGTTCCATGAGCACTAGAACAGCACCAGGCTCAGGCCATGCTTCCCTGGTGCTGGGAAACGGAGAGCTAGCCAGAGCTTTGCAAATTGCAAATTTAGAACAGCTAGCAATTTGTACCCAGTAGCCTACCTTTCACTGGGTAAGTTGCACTGAAAATTTTCTTTTGTGCTTTCTTTAGTTATTCAGGGTGGAAAAGTGGCTTGAAGCTGTGCTCCCAGCTGTGTCCAGCCCGTGTGTGCTAACATTCAACATCCTGTGCACTCAGATATGCAGGGCTAAATAAGGAGATGTCTTTAGGTTCTACTAAAGAGCATTTGGTTGACTGAAAATGTTGAAATGAGTCAATGCAGAAATGGCAACATCCTTCCTCTAAATAAATAAATAGATAAACCCCCCCGAATTAATTATTTGCAATAAGTAGTAAAAATTAAATTATTATTGGCGTTCACAATTGTTTAAAAAAGTATTTGGAAATAAGATGCTAGAGCCTTTGAGGAATGAAATATCCTCATTATTCTAGACAAACTCAAATGCAGCTGCTAGCAGTCCAATGGGGCTTTTTTCCTTCCTTTCTTTTTTTTTTTTTTGTAATTCTCTTTTCCACTGAACACCTTAATCCTATTGTAGAACTAGAAAAATACAGCTCCTGTGGAGAGCATAATACAATCTCACACCATTGTGCTTTTGATCTTAAATAAAATGCACCCGCATTTGGCTTTTTCTCTTTGCACCAGATTAGTTTTGGACCCAGCCACCCTTATTCCTTTCTTGTGCTGAACTGCAAGGAACTTTATCATGATTGTAAGGAGGAGTTGGCACAAAGCAAGTAGTAAAGGGAGGGGCAGTGCTCATGCAAAGAAAAAAAAGGTGTGGGCAGGGAATAGATAGAGAAGAGTTCTGGAGGATGTGGAGAGGACACACAAAGCCTGTCAGCCTGACCCCTGGAAGTCTGGCTGCAGTCCCCAGGTCTGAGATGACCTGAGACAGAGCAAAGCCTCATTCTTGAGCTGTTCCAGTGCCTCCATGCTGGGGGTCAGCAGCCACCAGCAGCAGGATTTGCATCAGCAGGAGGGGGCTGAGGAGGTGTAGCTCTGAGAGCCAGAGCCAAACTTGTGCATAGCTTGGTACTGGGATGGTGCAGGGACAAACATCATCACCAGCATGTGGCCACCTGGATCAAAAGCCTGAACTGAATTCAGAAGAGGCAAGTTTGAGGCTGGCTTAGTGTTTGGGTTTTTTGGATACAATCAGGTTGTGGCCCACTCCCTGTGTCCTGCCTGGCTCACTGCAGGCCCTGAGAGACGTGCTGTGTCCCAGCTCTGCAGAAATGCTGCTGCAGAGCTCAGAAGCCCCGTTCTTCTGCCAGCCTGGCTTTTCCTCTGGTGTGAGGAGTTATGGGGCTGGCTGGAGAGCTGATGCTTGCACCCATACAGAGCTGGCCAAGCTCCCACCTGCCCTGCTCCCATCCCACCCACAGGACTCCCGTGGGAGTTCCTGCCACAGAGGTAGGGAGGAAGCCAAGAAAGAAACATTCCTCCAGCTCTTTTCTTTTTTTCTCTTTTTCCCGTCAGAGTTACCACCCTCTCTCACCACTCCTACAGAGAGGTCTGAAGTCTCACTGAATCAGCAGTTGTGAATATTATCTGTGCTGTTAATGGTTTGCATCTCTTTGCATGAAAGGGTAAAATCACTTAGGGACACACACGCAGAGAAAAGATCATATACAGTAACATATCCAAGCACGGGGAAAAAAAAAAAAAGGTTGTAATGTTCATGAATTCCAGATGATGACTTTTTAAATCCCCAAGAAGGCAGTGAAATTGTTTGATTGTTCTTGTTAATTATTGGACTTGTCCCAGTATCAAATATTTGTAGAAGATAAGACTTCCCTTGTGGAGATGAATAATAACCGAACTTGCTCTTCTTTGAGCAATTTGGCTCAGGGCGCAGATTTCTGCGTTTCCCACTCTCGGGCTCGATCCCCGTCCAGCCGGCTTCGGCAAAGCACGTGTACAAACTGCTCCGTTAAAAATAAGAGACCCCGTAAGTAAACAAGCGAGAGAGCGAGCGGGAGGCGAGCCCGGTTCTCGGAGAGCGTGCCTTTATCAGCGGCGGGTCCGCCACGCTCCAGCCCCGCCGTCCCCCCGCGCCCGGGGCAGCGGGCCGGGCTCCGAGCGCCGCGCTGGGCACGGCAGAGCGGCGGAGGAAGGCGCAGCTCCCCCGCACCACGCAGGAGCCCCGGCAGGGCCGGCCGGCTCCCCGCCAGCCCGGGACTCGGCGGCGGGACAAGGAGGGACCCGCGGGGCCGGGGCAGAGCCGAGCCCGGGGCACCGGGACACGGCGGGGGCTGCCCGACCCTGGGGCTGCAGCAGCGCGGGGAGCCGCGGTCCCGCCGGGCCGCCGAGGTAACGCCGGGGCTGCGGGGACAGCGGTGGGCTTGGAACGCCGCGCCTCCTCTTCTTCGGCCCCGCGGGAGAGCGCCGAGGGGAAGGGACCCCAAACTTCTGCCTCTGTCCGGGCTCCTGCGCCCGGCTGGGGTGCCGGGAGTGAAGCGGGGGGATGCAGAGAGGGGATGCAGAGAGGGGATGCAGAGAGGGGATGCAGCGGGCATCCACGTGCCCGTGCGGCAGCGCGGCGCGGTGACACGGGCTGCCGGTGCGGGAGGTGCCGCCAGCGGACACGCACACGCCCACGGACACGCAACTCTCGGCGTGTTTACTCTCAGCGCAAGGGCGGGATGGGGGAGCGCTCCTCGGGCACGGACTCGGGAGCGGTGTGCCCGGGACCCGCGGCAGCCCCGCTCGGTGGAGAAGTTGCCGGGCGGAGCAGGGCGGGCAGGCGGGGACGGCTCGGTGCCGCCGCCGCCGCTTTGAACCGCTGGCTGCACCGGCGGCCAGCCCCGCCCCCGCTCCCTCCGCGGCCGGCGAGGATGAGGATGGTGCTGGCGGCGATGGCCGGGCGCGGGGGCGGCGGGCGCGGCACTTACCGGTGGCCGCCAGGCAGGGCCGCCCCGGTGCGCGGCGGGGCGGGCGGCGGGAGGAGGAGGTCGGGGATGGTCTGAGGCGGCCCCGCCGTGCCGGGGGGACTCCCCGCGCAGCCCCCTCCCCGCTGTCACCGTATCGCCTTCCTCCTCCGCCTCCTCCTCCTCCTCCTGCTGCCTGCCGGGGTGCCGGCGGCGGCCAGGCGCGGCGCGGCGAGCCTCTCCTCCCCCATTGTTCCCGGTCTCCCTCTCCCTCTCCTTTTCTTTCTTTTTTTTTTTTTTTTCCTTTTGTTATTTGCACTCGCATTGTGTTGTTTGTCTCTGAAGCCGCCTCATGACCAGCCAAGGGATTTCACCTCGTCCTTGAGAGACAGAGAGCGAGAAGGGGGAAGGGGTGGGAAGAAGGGGGGAGAGAAAGGAAGAGCTCACCAAACACCCATCTCCCGGTCCCTCCCCGCACCTCTGGCTCTCCCCACCCCGCCAGTGTCTCACTTAGCACCCCGCGCCCGGAGGAGACATGACAGACAGCGGGTAGGTGCGCGACCGCCGCCGTTTTAACTTTGTTCCTCGCCGCGGCCGCTCCCGGGGGGCTCCGGGGGCGGGCGGGGTGGGCGCCGGGCGAGGCGGCGGGGCCGGCTGTCAGCCCAGCTCGGCCGGCTTCCTCCCGGCCGCTCGCACACCTCCCGAAGTTTGGCACAACTTGTCACGCCCCCCCTTTCCTCCTCCTCCTCCTCCTCCCGCCGCCGCTGCCGTTCCTGCTCCGCCGCTGCGGGGCTGGGGGCGGGCGGGGGCGGTCCGGCCGCGGTGCCCGCGCGTGTGTGCCGGGGCAGCGGCTGCTCTGCCTGCCCGGGCATGGCTCAGCCCTCGCGATCCCGGCGGAGCCGGCGGACAGGAAGCTTTAAATTATTGTAATTGCCTCTCCGTGCGTGAGTGCCGAGCGGCGGCGGCCGCCGCTGCTGCCGGGGACGAGCGGGGGGTACGGCGGGCACCGCACCGGCTCCGGGGTGGGGGCACCGGCGTGAGCATCGTTCCGTGTTTCTGCGGGGCGCCTTCCTCGCTTCTGCCCGAGCAGGAGGGTGGCTCTTTGGAAGGGCGCCGAAGGCTCTCGGTTCGCTCCTTTCGGCTCTTTCGCCCTCGAAAAGAAAGCGGGTCAGGGGGGAAAAGCGACTTCCCCGGCAGGGTGCGGAGCGCGGCCCCGCTCGGCCCCGCGGGTCCCCAGGCGCTGGCGCTGGGAGCGAGCGCTGCCTTCTCTGAAAAGTTCGGGGACTTTATTCCAGCCCGACTGCGATCCTAGAATAACCGGAGCCGCTCGGCGGGAGGAACGTGATCGGCTTTTCCCAGGGGATGGCATGCTGCCTCAGCCCTGTACTTTGGTCAAGGGTACAACCAATAGCGAGCTGTGGGATTTTGGGTAATAAGTGTGGGAATCTGCAAGAGGAGTAGGTCTAAGAGTGATTTGTTTTCTTACTGCTCATGAATAATGGCCTCGAGCTTTTTTTTTTTTTTTTTTCTTTTTTTTTTTTTTTTTTTTCTTTTAAAAAAACAAAACAGGCCAACGAAATAGGCACGTGGGAGATTTGTAGGCGTTCAACATCGCAATCATCATCAACAACAGCAATACAGTAGGGACGTCCAGGAGGATGGTGTGTGATTAGAACCGTTTTCTCAGAGAGGCTGCTGTCACATGCTGGCACAGGTAGCTTTTGCTGTCATTGCTGAAGCATTGACCTCTTCTAAAAGGAAAGCCAGCAATATCCTAAAATTAGAGAGAAAATGTTTTTTGGTTCATTTTTTTATTTTTAGCAGAGCTGCATTTCACTCTATGTCTGTCAAAGAGTGAAATATTAAGTTTAGTTCAGATTAGGAAAGGAAGTTTGATTCCAGCTGTAGAACTGTAGGATAATGTGTCCTGGCTTTCATCCTTCCAGTTTAAATCCAGCTAGCTGTGCACAGCCTTGCTGAAGTGAGCCACTCAGATTAAAAGGCGACTTCTTATGAGGAGCTAGTACAAAGTTTTTCTTAAAAAGAGCCAGTACAAAGATTTTCATCAAAGTATTTTATCACCTGAAACTTACTTGGAAACAGCTACTTGTATCTGCTGCTCTTAATCCTTCCCAGACCTGGAAGATACATTATTGCCTCAGAAATTAATTCTTTGTCCTGCAAGCTGTACCATTTACAGCTATCAGATTGGAATTGCAGAGGGAGATATTTTACATTTAGCTATAGTATCTGTCCAGGTTAGAGCCAGCTTTGTTTCACAAGGCTTCTGCAGCTGAAGAGGGAGAGGCTGGCACGATGTGTTGCATCTTGCAAATGGATAGCATGTCTATTCTGACATGATTTGAACATGAAAACCCAATAAACACATGGTCATTATGCATGGAAATCTCACAGCAGAGCTTTCTGCTTGCACTTACACTGTTTTGGTTGAGAGTTACACTATGAGGAGCACAAGACTTGAAAGCTGCAAGTGGCTTGTGTAAACAGATGGACATTTGAGATGTATTGATGGCTTCAAGTTAATTCAGTTAACATGTGGGTGCACATGTATTTAATTTAGCCTAGTGTAAGTTTTTGTAAGCAATGGGAGCTCATATGTGCTTTTTAGAAAGAAAGTGGGAGCCTGTGGGTTTTGTCTGTAGGTCTTGGAGCTGCAGCTGTAGAGGCTCTTAGGGACTGTGACCATCCTGTTGTCACGATCCTGTAGGCCCAGGTGAGACTTGACAGTTTTTCACTGAAGGTAGCTTGCAGATGAATTTTGAAATGGTAAAGCACCCTGTGCTGAGAAAACATACAAGTGCTTAAACGCATCTCCCTGCCCTCTTACCGTGCACGCTGCTCGCTAGAACCACTTAGGTTGAGCAACACCATTAAACTGCCAGCCCTGGTGTTTGCAGTGGGCCAGCTCCTCAAGGCTCAGGGTGAGGAAACCCAGCAGTTTTGTGTTGCTGAGCCTTCCAGGGAGGTTTGTGAGTGGCAGAGCTCTCCCTGCACAGAGCAGGGAGGAGCTGGGATTTGGCATCCCCGGCGGTGCTGCTGCACAGCAGCCTGTGTGCAGGAGCTCTGCTTTTTCCTCCTTACCCTGAGATAAAACACTCTGATGTTGGCAAATGATACACCAAAAAAACACAGATCGTTTGTTGAAAAATAAGGACTCTGCAGCATTTAGGAGAAAGTAAATGAACAGTCCTTCTAAAAATACAGCAGTATGCTAAAATATTGCCAAAGCACTGCTCTGACGCTGTTGTAAGCTGTCATGTTTTTTGACCATTATAAATAGATTAGTATTATTGCAAGGATTTTTTTCCTATTAGCACAGAAGTTTTCTTTTTCCTGTTTTCAACATGAAGATCCTCACATGTTCCCTGAGCAGGCAGAGCTGTTCTCATACAGAAGGCAGTGGGAATGTTGCTGGTGAGGAAGCGGGCACTGGAGCCCACTGGAATGGCCCTCATAAAGCCTTTCAGTCTGCTGTACTTTAAGTTCAGGGGTTTTTTGCAATCTGTTTTGCTTAAATTCTCTTTAAGACATTAGATGCAGTCCAGTTAATCACTTAGGATACAGTATATAGTCAAGTTCAGACCCAAATTTGGTTTGAATTGAGGCTTGAAACAAGAGTGAGCTCCTTTCCAGCAGCACTGAAGTGCTGGGGGCTTTGGAGAGTTTTCTTTCTATTTCATGTTGTGCCCAGACCCAAGGTAAATTTCCTCTCAGGTTTGTGACCAAACAGTAGGATTGGGGAAATCAGCAGCCAGATCTGCTTCATTTGGGGAAATTTGCTAACACATAACAACATTCAGGTCAAGATCAGAGCATTGTGCTGCTGGTCGTGCTGCACTCCACCTGCTTTGGGCACTGTGTGGAGAGCAAAGGCTGCATGTAAAGTGGATTTCCAGTGATTTATGTACAGTGAAGTCCCCACAGTGCTGGCTGCAACATGGCCATCCTGGATAAGTGTCTGAGGATCACTCTTGCAGTGCCTTCCCCAGGTCTCTGGTCTCTTCAGGCTGGTGCTGAATGCACAGGGACATGCCCAGCACACTCTGTGTATGTAAAGTGCATTGTCTGAATGAGTTCTTTATTGCTTACAGAGCACTCATCCTCTCTGGCTGCACAGGTTTCTGGGTGAGGAGACCATACACTTCATGGCAGCCTGAGGAGGGTCTCCTGTAATATTTCTGACAGCTTTATTTTCTGTCTCCTCCAGCCTCTTTCTTTTCCTTTGAGCTGCAAGTGTAGATTGAAGCGCAGGTAATACATAAGAGGATCCTTTAATATTGGCTATTTTCAGAGGCACAAAGGACAATTACTTTCTCTTCCTACTAACCTCCTGCTGGCTTACTAGCTGCTTGGGAGGCTGGTGATTTTAAGAATACCACTTTACCCAGTGCATCAAATACGGAGCAAATCTTTGCTCACCAAGATCCCAGTTCCTACATCCCGTGGTAACACCAAAAATTGAACTTGAGTGGCCCAAAGCGCCAGCCCCTACTGTGAAGACTCATACAACCATCAGCACTTTTGAGAGTTAAATTTGATCCATTGGCCCTGAGCTGTGCTGACAATTGCCAGCTAAAAGACCTTTCAGTGAATTGTCCTTTAATAGAACTCTTCCCCTCCCCCCATTCCCATTTCCTGTTGTTCTTTTAAATAAAAAGATATCCTGGTGACAAAGCTAAAGTGTATTCTGTCATTTTTGTTTGAAGAATAAAGTATTTGTCTATATTTCAAGGAAATTAATTGCCTGAGAAGTGCAGGTCAGAGTTATTTTACAAGGATAGTATTCTTCACTCCTGCAAAATCTCAAGGAAAAATCCTCACTCTATTTAAATGATATATTTTTGTACTAGTATTTGATCCTTTGAATGATTTCAGTTAAAATACATGGGAATTCATGCTGAATTAATGCTGAGCTGGTCTGAGAAAGGACACTGAACACTCAGACCAATCTGTTGTGCTTTGTGAGCATGTCCTGAGAGAAACTGAGCAGGCTCAGTGGGCCAGTGCGATTTGATGGTATTTTGTAGCTTCTGCAAGGAGCAGAGTTTTACAGAAGAGGAGCCAAATGAGCCCGCATCCCATAGAAGAATGATTTCCATTGTTGTCTCCTGGTGCCTAGAAAGGGAATCCAGGTTTTTCCTGAAATGAGTCTGAAAGGTTTTAGGAATGCTCGTGTCTGACTCAGCAGGCTTAGATTTGCCCCATGTACTCAGAACTTACCAGTCCAAGCCTAGTGGGATGTGCAAAGTAGAACTGGAGTACTACTAAAATTGTATTTAAGGTCTTACTACTGCTCTTAGTGGCAGTGATCTTAGTTGTTGCATTTAATTTAATTTAATTTAATTTAATGGAAACCCAGATTCTCAGCACTGGCTTTTGGGTTAGGGAGGTTAGAAAGAGGGCTAGGACAGCAAAGAGCTGATGGCATAGGGTGAAATTGCCAGCCCTTAGCTGAGCTCCTCCTCCTTTAAGTTGCTTTGCCCATGTTTTGGTGGAGAGGGGACAAAATTCATTTGAGCTTGCTCTGCTCAGAAGCTTTGAAACAGATTTAAATATGGCTTGCAGTGTCTTCAATTTCTACAGGGAGTAAGTGAACAAAACAGCTTTAAATTAAACTGAGTGCCATATTGTGGTTTGTAGCAGTCGGTCTAAAGATACATTTAATTAAACTCGTTCAATTTCTAAACTAGGACCATGGAGTCTACCTTTTACACTGCTATAAAATCCTTGTGTATGAGCAAGCTTTCAGTGTAATGAAAAAGGCTGGGGGACACACTTGTGATCCTCAGCTAACCAATTAAATATTTACTTAATAAGGATCTAGAAGTTAATTTTGTAATCCATTTTTTTTTTTTAATGAAAGCAAAATACCTATTACATGGCTAAGTCAGTGCCTTTAGTGAAGGAATAGAGGAGTTGCTTTTCTGAGCTGGGAACATGATTTTAATGTCCCAACCGACCTTCTAGCAGGAGATTAGTCCTAATAGACCAGGTTTATACTGAAAAAGATTCAGAAGCCATTAGAGAAGAGAATTAGAAAATGATAGAAAATGAATGGTTTTCGAGTGATTTCAGAGCAGATTGAATTAAAGCCAGATGCTCACTTCTGTATTAAAGAATTTTTTTACTGAAGAGGAGAAAGTACCTATTCTGTGGCAGTGATTATTGCACCAAATCCCACACTGGTGGAGTCTCCTCCAGTGACTCTGGACGGAGCCTGGGGACATTGGGGTACCCAGGGAAAGGCAGTTCTTGTGGCACTCTCTGTGCTGTCCCTGCGTGACATCCAGGAACATAAAACTGGCTTTTCACTGGGATGAGCTTCCCCCTTATGCTGTGGCATCAAAGATCGTGCTGATACTCATGTTGATCTATAGGCAAGGGCATAAATAATATCAAGAAATGCAGTGTATGTGTCCATTGCACTTCTGTTTAATAACAAATGGAACACACCTGCCAGGAAGCTATGCAAAATATATTAAAAGTGTATTAAGTCACGGAAAAGGGAACGTGTTAGTGCAATGTTCTGCTTTACAGATTCAAATCTGGAAGAAGAGCATGTTCAATAGGAGATGGTGTGCTCTTTTCTGTGCTGCAGGTTGGTTTGATGTCTGTAGTTGTGTGCAGGCAGCCTCCAGGAGCAGGACAGGAGGGCTGGGGGCAAACGGGTGATTTGTGTGATTCTGTGGTGCATTCAGCACGCTGTGGTTGAGATTTACACATACAGGATAATTAATTAATTCAGGTTTGGGAGTCAAAGATTACTCAGTCAGTGTGTGCACAGGTAGGGTGAGCACTGAGTTCTTGATGGAACTTGTTGCTCAGATCCCTTCTGAGCCTCCTGCAGACAGAACATACAGGGCTGGGATAGAAACAGAGAAGTGCTTGTCACTTCTGCAAAACAGTTTCCAATTGAAACCTGAAATTATATGTAATGAGGCATTCCCACAAACAGGGCTGCTATAGGTAAGTAGCAGTTTGCACAGGATGATGGAAGTTCTGCAATAATATTAATTCTCATGAGAGGCTGCAAATGAGTAAATGCTGATGAATGTGTACCGATGTGTGAGTGTGAGTTTGGTGCTTCTGAAAGGCAGCCGGCAGTTCTGGAAGCTGAAGGATGGAGGAGAGCAGCCCAGTGAAGGTGTGCAGTGATCCCCTGGGATGTGCTCTGTGGGCAGCCCCTGAAGCAGGGCTGGGGATGGGGCTCATCTCAGGAAAATGTGTGCAACGCATTTCAAACCTGTGCTTGGGCTCTCCACGTGGTGCTTTCCTCCCACCCCCGTCCCAGGATGCCATTAGAGCAGTGTCTCACCCTGTGTAAGGCAGAATGAGAACCTCCCTGAATGAGAGCAGTGCCTGTGTTTCCACGAGGAGCCCTGGAGGGGAGGGAAGCACCTTCTAGCACCTTCTGCAGATGTCCCACTGTTCTTTTAATAACTCATGCACTGTGCTGGCACAGAAAGGGGCTCCTAGTGAGAGGTAACAAGCTGAAATGGGGTAGAAAATGGGGAAACCAACAGATTCTAATCCTTAAACTAGATGGGAGGTAAAGGCGTGGGTCCTGTGGTGTGAATAGCAGCAGCAGTTGCATACCCAAGCTCCTCTGCCATGCAAACACAGCATAAAGAAGTAGCTGTAAGAGGCAAGATGGAAGAAAAATGCTGTTGCACAATAGTAGAAGGTTTTAAGAACGTGAGATTTTTCTTCTTGCTTTGCTTAGTTTTAAATTCTCTGGTTTTACATATAAGAAAAAGGGAAATATGTACTTGTATAACTGTACAGTTTTCTGTCATTTTTATCTCAACACCTGAGTGTGAGTTGTAGAGGTGTGCTCTATGGCCCTGTTTAAGAACAATATTTAAGTATAGTCTTAGCTTTAAAAAGTCATGTAAATTAAGCAAAATATGAGTTTACACAAGCATGGTGTTAGTTAGATAAATAAGATTTCAATGCAGCTGCGCATTTTTAAGACCATGCAGACAGTGCCCCACTGACCTTCAGGGTGATTTGGGTGCCCTAAGTCATTCTAACAAAGGGGAAAAGAAAATAGTTCATTTCCTAAGTTGCCTGTGTTGTTAAACATTGTTCAGAAAAGCTGCAGGGACTGCAACAAGTGAGTGTGAGAGGTGTCCTCCAGCACCTCCAGTGACTGCAGGATTTACATGGATCCCAGTTTTAAGGAGTAATACTGAGGACATTGTAAATTTTTAATAATACTAGCAAAGTTTGGGTTCTCTAGGTTCTTCTACAGTTTTTTTTCTTTTGTATCACTGGGTATGTTGGCCAGGTGGGACCACAGGTGGCCACCTGCATGGGCAAGGCCAGTGCCAGATGGGGACAGTCATGGTTTTGTACAGCTGAGGCTTGGAAACCTTCAGGATGGAGGTTTGTTTAGGGTCGTCTTAGGGTTTATTAGAGTTGTTTTGGTTTTTGTTGGAGTTGTTTTTATTTAGGGTTGTTGTAGGATTTGTTAGGGTTGTTTTGGTAGGTTGTATTTGTTTATTTAGGGTTGTTTTAGGGTTTGTTAGAGTTGTTCTGGTAGGTTGTATTTGTTTAGAGTTATTTAGAGTTGTTTTAAGGTTTGTTAGGGTTGTTTTGGTGGGTTGTATTTGTTTATTTAGGGTTGTTTTAGGCTTTGTTGGGGTTGTTCTGGTAGGTTGTATTCCCCTGATTATATTTCAGTTTGCATTACGCTCTTGTTAAGAACATCTGAGCATTATGGGCCTGGTTTTGAACCTGCTGCTGTCAAGGCAGAATTCGCTGTTTGTTTTAGTCTATTGATGCTAAAACCTGGAGGTGGTGAGCCTGTGGTTAGCCACTTGAGTATGCATCCACATGGGATTTTGAGAAGTGCAGAAAGAAGTTCAGCAGTCGGTGTTCAGTGATGCTCTGTTTCCAAATCCAGCTGTTTCCAAATCCAGCTGTTTCAAGTAAAAAAGTAGCAAAAAACTTTAAAAAAAAATTGACTGAACCATTGAATGTTTTGCTGTTGGTTTCCTTTATTTAGCAGGACAGGGTTTTGCCTTCTTGGGCTGTTCAGAAAGCGTGGAGTCTTTTCAGTGCCCTGATAGACTTTGTGCAGCCCCTTGTACAATTTCCCGTGCTGAGCTTTTGTTTGTCACAGCTCCAGCTCAGGAGAGCAATGAGTGGGGTGTTTCTGTGGAGGAGCTGTGGACCTCTTTGTATTGACTCAAACACACAGTGTAAAGAAAGTGAGGATGTGTGTTGGGAGGCAAATGAAAGCATATTGTTTTTTATAAAGTGTCACCTGCAATGCGCTTCTAAACAAACCTCTGCACGGCCATGGATGGGGTTTTTTTACTTGAAAGACACTATCTCCTTCTTCTAAACATTTGCACAGCAAAGTAATGCATTATTGCATTTTCATAAATAATTGAAAAGCAACTTAAAAGAAAGTAGGCCAACAGAAAAAAAAAAGAGAAAGTGTCGGTTTCAAATTTGAAAGAAGAAAAATATGTTTCCTTAAATGTTATTAAATCCCATTTTCTCACCCTGACATGACCAAAGACAAATCTGAAAATTGACAGTTTCATTTGAAAGAGAGAGAAATGGGGAGAAAGGTTTTGAAACGCTGAGTTTGGTTTGGATTGTTTCTCTTTTTTTTTTTTTTTTCCTTTTCTTTTTTTAAATGCTCCCCATAAGAAAGAGTGGTGACCCCTTATCAGTTTGCAAGGCACTGAGGAGCAAGTCTCTTCTGGGTGCCATTTGCCGTGCTGGGCTGTAATAATGCAAGTTATTTTAGAACTGTGCATACGTTAGTGTTCTGGCGCAGCATGATACAATAATGTGTGAAAAAGCATAAGATCACACCTTGGTGAAACTTGCAGATTTCCTGCATAATCCGACAGTGAGCTCTTGTCAGGTTTTGACTATATGTAAAGTGAGAACAAAGTTTCCAGAAGCAAAGCGCGAGCCTTGGATGCGTTTGGAGTGGCTGGGCGGGGATTGTGCCCTGACGTGGCTCCGAGCCTGGCTCTGAGCACTTCAGCCCCACTAGAGTGCCCAGCAGGTCTCCTCTGGGGCTTGAAATTGGGCAAAAGCTTCAGCCCTTTGCTGAATGGGAGCTTTCATTTTACTGCCACTGAGGAAGACCTTTGATCTTTGAGTAAATAATTCCTTACAAACCACGATCAGTTTTCTGTACCATACAGTGGGATGGATCTGGTGACACAGCCAGCCTGTGGGGAATGGTTTATGGCCATGGCTCTCTTCACTGGCCTGTGGGCACATTGATGCCAAGCTGGTGTGGCTGAGGGAAGATGGGAATATTCAGTTTCTATTTCAGTTTTTCTTGCTCTCCGTACAATATCAGGACCAGCAGGGTCTGTGCCTGGTTTTTGCTGCCTTGGTTTTGGCTGTACCAGATGTTAGAAGGAATTGCTGGGTGAGGTCCTTCCATCAGGCAGGAGGCCTGAGCAGGGAGCCCCAGCAGTCCCTTTCTGGCATGGGGATCAACAGATCCCATGTATTAATGTGCTTTTTAATATGCTTTTAGATTACTGTTTTTTAAAGAGTCTACCCCTGTGAAAATAAGCTTCATGCAACTTATCCATCCTCCAGAGCAAAAACTGTGCATTCTCTTCTGCTTTCCTCCCAGCTTTACTCTGTCTCCTTTCATTTTTTATAACCAGTGAGGCTGTGTTTCAAGTCCCTGCCCACTGTTTCCAAAATGTGTGATATATTTGTTAAGGATTCGGAATTTGGGCTGCTTCGATATAACTTTGTGTAGGTTTTGTAGAAACACCTGACATGTGTGTTTAGTTCCTAAACACCTTCTGTGCTTGATTTATCCTCACAGGTTGTCAAGGTATTCAGATGACCTGAAACTGAGGAAGTGAGAGGGAGCTCAGCTGGCAAAAGTCTGACATTGAGTCTGACTGCGGCTCAAATTTGTTTTGCAGAGTTGAGCCCAGGCTGCGTGGGCGGTGAAGAAAGCCTTCTTCACTTCACCATTGTATCCAAAAAGCTCTGAGCAGCAGGGATTTTTTGCAGGTGATGAATAACCTAGTTAGCTCACATTGATTGCATTGGGTGACAGCTCTCCAAGGAGGAGGCATGGTGGGGATTTGTGTTCCTGGGTTCCTTGATGGGGATTTGTGTTCCTGGGTTCCTCGGTGGGGATTTGCGTTCCTGGGTTCCTTGGTGGGGATTTGTGAGCCTGGGTTCCTTGGTGGGGATGCTGGGGTGGGAGATCCTCTCTGGGAGGACCTTTGGGAGGTTCTTTGGGAGGTCCTCTTAGGCAGAGAAACCACGACCTGGCCATCTGACCACCATGCATGAGTTACTTCTTTATATTTGACTCTGCTGTTGGCCATGGCTCAGCAGCTTGGCTTCAGAACTTTTACCCTCACTGGGTGTATTTTTAAGGTCCTGTTATCACCAGCTGTGATCACCAGGCAGATCTTGAGGTTAAATATGTGGAGGATGCTCCCAACCCAGAGTCCCTGTCTGTTGTCACAGAATTTCCCTTCCCTTTGGCTGGCCTGATGGTGTCACCTGGGGTGAAAGGCCAGTCCTGTGTGCCCTGGAAGTGCCTTGCCTAGGCTGAAGGAGGGATTCAGGGCAGGAGACAGTGGTGCTGTTGATGCAGCACAGTGTGCCTCACTGTTTGTGTTATTACTGTTTTACATTTGTATTTGTAAGAGGAGCATATTGATGACTGCGTGTTAAAACTCTGTCTTTTAGTGCCTCGCTTGCTTTCCGAAAAAGGAAGAAAGCTACATTCTTACTTGGAAGAACAGAATTACACTGGGGCTGTGCTCATCCATGATCAAATGCAGGCAGATTAGGGCACGGTGTATAAATTGCCTTCGTGTTCTTTGGGTTAGCAGCTGTCAAATAAGTGATTACAGGCGTTGGCATCGCTTTGCTTCCCATGATGGCTGTGAAACAGGGATGGAAATGGAACAGATGCCATTTAATGTGGACCAGCACCCAGGTTCTGGCTCTGGGGCTGCCTCTTTTTGCCTCATGGCCAAAGTTTCTCAGCATCTTTTTTGCTTTAATTCCTCTGGACTTATAAATGGGAATAGTGCTCGCTCGCTTTACAGGAGACTTCTGAGGCTGTTTGGTATTTGTTTTTCTTTTGGTGTTTGGTTTTTGTTTTGGCATTTGGGATCCTTTGGTGAAAGATAGAAAGTATATGCTAGAGCATTAATGGTGAGATTAAACTGAAAAATTCTGTTGAGATTGAGGAAAATTACTGCTCCTAGACGAGCTTTGCTGTGCTGGGTGGTGTTAAACTTCTGCAGGAAGTAATTTTTCCAGGGATTGTTTTGGGGTGTCATTTCCTGGGATTTTTTAATTTGTTAACTGACAAGACTTTTTGATACCAGGCACTACACTTAAAATCCTGTTGAAGAGCAAATGAAGTGTTGTGATGCTGTTTTTTGCAGCATAGGAGTCTATGGTGACTCATTTGGTGTTTGTAGTGCCTGTGACAGATTAAAAAAAAAATTAAATCAGTTATTCCCAGTGAGATGGATACACTCAGCCAGACCCATTTGAGAATTATTTGCTGCACTGTTAAGACCAAAGTACACATCTTCCCCCTCCCCCCCCAAAAGAATCCAGCTTATCATGAAATGTTTATCAGAGCCATATAAACATTTCTCGACTGCCGAATTTTGCAGGGAAATTCTTTTGGTCTAACATATGTATTGCAAGCAAAACTCTTCACAGATTTTTTTTTAAAAAAATATAATTAGCTTGGTTGCAGCCCTACTTATTACCAAGCATGCCAGCATCTGGCAAGGGTATGGGGATCTGGGAATTCACTGCTTGGAGCCCTGGAACAAAGTGTTCTGATCCGACCCCAGGCAGTGAGTCCAGGACTTGAACTGGAATCTTCAGGAGCAGAGAAGTCTTAAGTGTCTGGAAAATTGGCCTGTTGAGTCACCACACAGGCACTAAAACAAAACTAATTTTAAGCAGGTCAGAGTTCAGTGATTCCCTCTGGAATCTAATTTTTTTTCCCTGAAAAAAAAAGAAGTCTCATGTTTTAAATGAAAAGGGTCAAAGTTGATGCACTGCTACAATTTTTGAATGCTTTCCCTTAAGAACAGCCACCCAGGCTAGGATTAGCATGAAGGGCTGCTAGGCTGGCACTTCAGTGTCTGGGTTAAAAATATTTTAAAGCAGTAAATGCAGTCAGAACAGAGAGAGAGATCCCTGGGAGCCTTCCTATTCAAAAATGTGTAAGCTCAGGGCAGCCACTGCAATGTAATTTAGGGCAGTATATGCTTCATAGCTTTGGAGAATATTGCCTCTTGTTAATGTTGCATTGGAGGACAGTGGGATAGCAGTAATTTCAGAAAGGTGGTGTTCCTGTTTGTTTTACATTGGAAACTTCAGAATAAATGAAGGGAAGCATCAGCTGAGGAAGAAGCGTGACTGCCGAGCGCCAGCAGTGAATCCAGCTCTGAGCAGGCTGTGGGAACCACAGGGAAAGGGGGCACAGGAACATTTTCCTGGGAATGCAGCTGCAAAGGGAGCACAGCAGACAAAGGCAGAATCAGGTATGTACTTTAAAGGCATTTGGGCAAACTTCTGTCTGAGAGCCCTGGAGGAGCCTGCTCCGTGAAATGACAGAATGTTTGGGGGATCGAATGTCAGGACCATTGTATTGCTTTTCCACTGCTGAAGGAGTGGAAAAGGACCCTTGTATTGCTTTTCCACTGCTGAAGGAGTGGGACTGTCTGTGAGCAGGGATGATTCAAATAGCTGCTCAGAAAAGCGTGCCTTGCGAGAGGGAGGGAGATTTTCCCTTCCCATTTCTTTATGAAGATCATTTCCTTCTTTTCCCCTTTGGGTCTTGCCAAGTTTGCTTTACATTTGCGAGTGAAAAGGATGGGTCTGGGCTGCCCAGGGAAGCTTGGGTCTGAGCTCTGTTTGTGTCAGGCATCGTGGGCTTGGTGATCTCTGTTTATCTCTGAGGAAACAGCCCTGCTTGCACAACAGGGCAAATGCAATGTGCAGATGTCAGAGCTGCTAGAGCAGAGAGGGCTGTCTAGGAAAAGCCATGCCAAACCTAATGGTGGAGTGCAAAAGGAGCTGCTAGGACTTCTGGCTTCCTCCTGTGCCTTTCCATGGCTGTAGGAAAATCTCCAGGCCAAACAGAGAGCTCGTTGTTCCTGATGGTGAGCTGTAGCTCATGTGAACTGTTGTGTTGATGGGAGGATATTTTTATGAATGTTTACCCACGCAGGGGTGCAGAGATTTGTGTGCTCTGGTCGCCAGTGCAATAGTCAGAAAGGTCTGTGAAATAACACTGCTTGCACAGGACTGGCCCTTCAGTGTGCAGGAATGGCTGAGAATGTGGCTTTTGGAGTGAAGGAGCTATAAAGCTTAAATTTATTAGGAGAGCAGCAGCCTGCCTTGCTACTACATGAAGTTATTGGAATGCTTCTCCCGTGTTATTCCTGCAGGTATATAAGGCACAGGGATTTAAATGGGAGAATGTGTGAGGCTCTGAGATCCAGTTTGTCTTCCAGGTTACAGCAAGGCTCCATTTTTCCCAGGCTTAACAAGTAGCAACCATAGTTTACTAAAATATTTATTTATATTTAGTGAAAACCAACTGACATGCAGTTGGTTGTGCATTTAAGATCACAGTTTATAGCCCTTTGAAGTCTGAAGGAAAGAGGAATGCTTGGGAGAAGCTGAACTTGAACTAATTGTGGAGGCAGATACAGATTGAGTTTCCTGTGTGGCTCATTTTGCTATGGGAGTAAGTCAAGCAATGAGCAATGCTGGGCCAACTTGTATCACAACAGGAGGTGGTGCAGCTTTAGTGCAGAATAGCCTGGCTCACTGAATCCAGATTATTGACCAATTCTCCAGACTTCAGGGATGGTGCTGGTTCTGAAGGAAAAAAGTTAATTTATGATTTGTACAGCTTTATGATTTGCAGTTGTGAAGGTGGGATAAATCACACGGGCTTCCAGCCCTGAAACTTTAATCTGCAGTGATTTGAAACTTGAAAACTACAAAACACTTAAAGGTTTGGATTTATATTTTCTTATTTGAGTGATGTGGTTCTTCTCACTAGATTGTGAAACTTTGCCATAAGGAAGAATTTTAGGGAGCCAAGAGGCAAAATGTGTTTTGGGCAGCGCCCAAATATGGTATTTTTTTGTTTGTTTGAACTCTGCATTTGTAATTCCACAGTTGCCCTTGCATCAAGCCCCTTTTAAATCTTCTCTTTGCACAGGAGAGTTGCAGCATGTGCATGCTGTGCTGATCCTTTTTGTTTAACTCACAATGCTTCGCTCTCAAACTGGCTATCAGAATATGATGGGTCAACAGGATCACTCTGTTTAGCAT
Organism: Pheucticus melanocephalus; assembly: GCA_013398405.1. NCBI lineage: Eukaryota > Metazoa > Chordata > Aves > Passeriformes > Cardinalidae > Pheucticus > Pheucticus melanocephalus. Next base: position 456,107 of record VZSJ01004263.1, on the reverse strand, counting down.
GAAGCACACCTGAAATATCTGCTTAGGTAGTGCTTGTGATTTCTCAGCAAATATTCCGCCCAGTGGGGAGCTGCAGGACTCACCTCCATCTCCCAAGGGTTAACAGTAACCTATAATAACAATCTTGTGGCACAAAAATGCTTCTTTTTATGCATTACCTATTTCCAGAGGCCTAATTTAGGTTTTGTATCAAAATGGATATCACAAACGCTTGAGCTTCCTGCTGGGAATGAAAGTGCTACCAGGAGACTCCTTCTCTGTTATTCCCCTGGTGTCCAGGAGGGGTGAGGAGGCGAGGAAACAATTGCTGATCTCTGTAGCAGCGAGTATAAATAGTAGCAGGATGGGTTGCAAAGGTAAAATGCTTTGGGAGCATTCTTCTTGTGAAAGTCTGGCCCTTGCTTTTGGTTAGAGTATGTCTGTGTGTGTGTGTAAGTATGTGTTTTGTACTGGGGCCAAATTTACGTCTCGACAAGGAGAAAGTTGGGTTCATTTTATAAATGCACAAAAATTCACCTTTTATGAATGCACAAAATTTATAAAATTCACATTTTATAAATGCACAAAAATGCCCAAAAAGTCATCCAAAGAAAAGGATATTATTATGGTGTAAAATGGGACTGTGTATTCATGCTTAAATACACAGGCAGCTATACTCAGAGGTCAGCACAGGTGTGTCCCTGCTCTCTCCGTGCCTGTTTCATGCCGTGTCCTGCTGCAGATCCAGTGGAACTGTTCCCATCACTTACTTTCCTCCAGGTTCTTTCTCTTGAATGCTTTCATGTAAAAGAAATCACGTTTGGATATTTTGTTGTTGTTGCAACAAGTTGGAACAAGGAAAACAAAAGCTGGATTAAACATTTTTTGTGTGTGTGTTCAAAAATGCTTGCTGAACACCCAGATAGTTTCTCTCTCCTTGGTATTGATTTTCCATTGGAAGCACATGTGGGAGGAGAAGGAAGGTTTTAACAAAACCTAAAAAACACTCGTGTTTCTGAGTTTCCTAGCAGTTGCTATTTTTCCTTCTCCTTTTTTTTTGCAAAACTTTGTTGTGCCAAATTTGTCCCAAACCTCCTTCTGCTCTCCCTGGTGCCTGCTTTGGGCAGGAGGGCGATTCCTGGGGCAGGAGCCATTCTGCTGTGCCAGTCTCTGCAGGGAAGGGATGGACAGGGCTGCACAGGAGCCAGAGTGTGGCCAGGTGGCCACAAAGGCCAAGAGTTCCTGGCCTGGGTCAGGAATGGAGTGGCCAGCAGGAGCAGGGAGGTCACTCTGCCCCCGTCCCTGTCCCTGGTGAGGGCACACCTGAGTGCTGTGCCCAGCTCTGGCCCCTCAGTTTGGGAAGGACCTTGGGACACTGAGCACATCCAGAGGGGCTGGAACACAAACCCTGTGAGGAGCCCCTGAGGCAGCTGGGGGTGCTCAGCCTGGAGAAAAGGAGACTCAGGGGTGACCTTATTATATGACCTACACCTTTCAACTCCTGAAAGGTGCCTGTGCTCAGCTGGGGCTGGGCTCTTTCTCCAGGAACTGACAGAACAGAGGACACAGCCTCAAGCTGCATCAAGGAAAATATAGGTTGGATATTAGGAAAACGTTTTTTACAGAATGGGTGATAAAGTTCTGGAATGGTCTCTGGGCATTGAGTCAGTGGTGATTGGGGTGGGGCTGTGCCAAATCATCCCTAACTGGCCCCAGCTGTGCCCAATCAGCCCCAATTGGCCCCAGCTGTGCAGCACAGGTGAGCAGCATTAGCAGTAATGAGCAATGGAGGGCACAGAGGGCACACAGGTGCAGGGCATCAGCAGCAGGGCACAAAAGGCTGGGCGGAGGGACAGGGAGGGCAGATGCTGCAGCTTTCTGAAGTAGAAAGGTGTTACTGTGTGTGAAGCCTTCTGAAGAGGTAAGGTGTTACCCTGTTTGGGTTGAGGCCTTCTGAAATTGTGTGGGGCTGTTTTGTGTATTGTGGCTCTCTCAACTGTGATGATGGCCTGCCCAGGGAGGTGCTGGAGTCCCCATCCCTGGGTGTGTTTAACAAAGCCTGGATGTGGTCTGGGTGCCAGGGTTTAGTTGAGATGCTGGAGCCGGGTTGGACTCGATGATCTCGAAGGTCTCTTCCAACCTGGTGATTCTGTGTGTGGTTCTTATTGTTCTAGTTGTACCAAAGGTTCTCGTTGCTCTAGTCATGCAGGTTCTGATGCTAAAATTTGGGTGGGTTGAAAAGTGCTCCCCTGATCTGCTGGCCCCTGTGAGTGTGGACACCTGGGGTCTGACTGGGCATGAGGGAGAGAACAAGACTCCTGCCCAGTCTGGGGTGCATGGGTGTGTGTGTGCTGGCTTCAGTGCCGTGGGAGGGCAGAGCCAGGCCAGGCTGGGTGGGCTCCATTCCACTGGTTTGAGCCCTGCACAGGTGTTTTTGTGTTGGCCATGCCCAGGCTGCCTGGCTGAGCACCCAAGTGGTGCTTGAGGGGAGCAGTGTTGGCCCACCCGAGTGCAGGGTGAGTGTGGGCAGGGCAGAGAGCTCGAGCACAGTCCCACTCTGCCCCTGCCAGCCTGGGGAAGGCTCTTGACCTTTTGTTCCTTGGTTTTTTTTGTGTTTAAGGACGTACAGACTTAACCATCACTCGTGGGTTTTGCAAGAATTAATTAATTAACATTTCAACAAATTTGATGACTTGTAACCCTAAATAAACAAGAGCTTAATCAGTTATTTTTCTTTGTATTTGTGCTATAGGAAAAATCCACTCATTTGTTTCCAAGCACATGACACACAAAAACTATCTTCACACTTCTGAGTGGAACTGGGGCTTGATGCCAAGGTTTTTTTCCCCCTACAGAATATGGTATACTCATCCACTCAGAGTGAATGGCACAACCTTACAGTTTCACTCAGGAGGTGGAGGTTTTTGTCTTGCTGTGGTTTTGTACTTGGGAACTGTAAATGGCTTCTCTTTGGTCAAGTTCTTTGTCCTCCTGGCTGCACCCGTTGCCAATGTCCTTCAGCATGTGAACTTGATTTTTTTGGAGTAACTCTAGCTAGTAAATGGGATGGTTTTCCCCCCGTATTTCCTGCTATTGCCTTCTGCATGGACTATTTGGCTTGAAGAATCTGGGAATTAGGGAAGGAGAACGGAGAAAAAATATAATGGGAGTGCTTTTATCTTCTTTCGTGTGTGGAGAAGCCCTTAAGTGCATGAATTTGGGAATTAGGAGTAACTTCTGTCCCACACCTGATGCAGCCCTGCAGGAAGGCCACACAGTGCCCTGGTTCAATGTGGAACATGGAGGCACAACGGAGTGAAGGAAGCCAGAGTTTGTGACTCTGCACTTGCCATCATATGGGAGTTAAATCACAGCTAAGGGCTTTTTCTTTTGTGTTTTAATTTCCTTTGTTTTAAGCAAGTATTTTTTAAATGAAGAGGGGGAGGAGAGCACTGTGCCACTGCCATGCTTTGGGATCTAAGGCTCCTGTGGACCCCATAGGATGTCAATGGACTCATTAAGATTTAGCCAAGTTTTATGCATTATTCATAATATACATTCACAGCATGCACCCTAAAGACTGTCTCCTGTGAATGCTTAGTCAGAATCATTTGCATTCTGTATTATGGATCCATAATATAAAATACATTTAGCTACGTTTTGTGTATTATCCTTTACACTTATTTCCAGCCTTTACTCTTCTGGCATATGCAGCAAATGTTTAAACAATAACATGCAGTTATGTTTTGTTGCTCTATAAAAACTAATGCATAATAAGGACCCTGATGAAAATTAATTATTGCATAAGAGCAATGGACAGCTTTTTCCTCTTTGTAGCTTCAGTGACATTTTAAACTTACTTTTCTAACGTGTTTAAGAAGTGTTTTAAATTCTGGGCTGATATTTTGTAAATTTTGTATTTCAAATACACACAAAAATCATTTTTGATGTGCAAGGTTGGCAGGTGATAAAACATCAAATTGAAGCTGAGATGCTTAATAATCATAAGAGTCTTTTGCTGTGAGTTTACTCTAATCCTATGAACATTATTTCTGCTGTACATGACAAGACGAAAGAATCAACAAAACACCACATCAGAAAATTAATTCTCTTCCTGTCATCTCAAGCATTGAAGCTCCTCTATTTTCTTTTTCTCAGCTGCCAGTACATCACTGTGATGGGTCTGATCTTGGCTTTGCACTGATCCACAGAGTGGCCCAGACATGTTCCTTGTACACCTCTGCCTTAGTTTCCCCATGGGAGATGGTGCTCCTTAAATTCCTCTGCAGGAGCTGCCTATCTGGATTTACTCCTGCAGCAGCCTGCCACTGCCAGCAGACAGTATTCCTGGTGGGAATGCTGCTTGTGCAAGAACATGGGATTTCTTTTGGGGCCAAGCTGCCCTAGGGGGAGGACAGGGAGGTGTGAAAACTATCCTCTTCATGCAGAATTGGTTAAGGGATTGCTTTTGTGATGTGCCTTCCATTTTGGGGACCATGGTGATATTTCTAGTGCAGTATTTCCAGCTGGAGCTTGCACATGAGAACCCTGGGTGGGCAGAATCCAGGCTCCTGTGGCATCCTTTGCAGATCCCTTTCACTGGGGTGCTGCCCACGTGTGTTCAGGAGGATGGGCTGGTATCAGCCTTTCACCCATTGCCTTCTCAGGGAGCTGTGCAGGTTACGCAAAACCTGTTGGGATGGTGATGTCCTTGTCTCAGGGGCCTGGCTCACACTGGGCAGCAGAGGTGCCTTGAGACTAAATATACAAAATATACACTGTATACCCCAGGGATATGAGTGACTTGCTACATCAAGTTCTCTGCTGATGTTGTAATCCTTGATTAAAAGCCAGTGCTTATCAAACACTTCAAAAAGTCTTGATAGCACATAAGATTGAAATGGTTTTTTTCCCATCATAGACTTTAACACAGGAGAATGTTTTGGCCAAGTACAGTCAGGAGGAAAACAGTTGGTATAAAATGAATTTAAAATCCTAAGGATTATTTATATTTACTTTTTTTCCCCCACAAAGCTACCTTTAGGCAGCGTGCACACAGCATGCCCTGAGGGTACAGCAGAGTTAGCAAGGGTTTTGCTATGGCCCAGGCAAAGTGGGAACATGCTCTCCTTTGGTCCAGAACTGTCTCTTGAGCTCTCAGAGTAACACCTACAATACAAACATTTTGCTGCTTTATGTTCAAAAGAGAGGACTAGTTTTTCATGAGGATTTTTTTTAATAAGTGAGCTGAGAACTGTAAATTTGTAAATACATGTATTTTGCAGCATGCCAGTGCTGTTACTTGTTTCTCTTGCCTACATATTAAGAGTAACAGTTCATGATTTTTAAATCTGATGCATAGAAACAAAATATTTGTTTCTTTTAGGTAAGATGTGGTGGAGTGGAGCACTCTTCTGTGTGTGTTGAGTGTAATAATGTGAAGTAAGAGTAATCATTGTGGAGGGAAAATAATCTGAGAGCAAATGTTCCTGGATGCATTGCCAGGTCATTTTATGTCCTGTGGAGCAGAGCTGCCTTTCCCTGTTGGCTGCTGCATACAGGGGCAGGAAAGAAAGGCAGAGATCTGAGGTTGAGATCCAGATCTGTGCTGGAAGATTTCTTTATTATCTTCCTTGAATCTTGAGCTTTCCTTCCTTGCCCTCCCACATTCCCTCTCCTCCCCAGCTCTTGTTGCAGCTCTGGAACTTCTCTGCTCTACCCTTTCCTCCTTGCTGCAAAGCCCTAAAAGCTCCAAAACAGACCCCAAAATAAATAAATAAATCATCAGAGATTGTTAGCTTGGTCTCTGCCACATGGATATGATGCATTGCTGGTCCATTTCATGGTTGGGCATCAACATTTGGGACCAGTGAGAACATATTTTTGCCACTACAAATCAACAGACTAGGAATATAAACAAAGCTCAAAAAATCAAGACATCTAAACACCCCTTTCAGATTCATGAATATGCTATATTTAAGCCTAACTTCTGAGATTTCCTCTTATTCTCATGAATATCATTTACATTTGAGCAAATGCAAATTTATTTCCACTTCTGATGCTCTGGAAGCTGCTTCTGGAAAGTGAGTAGGGTGTGCCCTTTAGTCCATCCCAGCTCAGGCCCCAGTGCTGTGTGCACAACCTTGGGATTTCCAGAGCATTCAGCAGTTCTGCTCCATCTGTTTTTCTTTTCAGCAATCTCAATTCTTACTGTAAAATTTGCAGTGCAAGAACAGGGGGTTTATTAGGCTTGTGATGTGGAAAACAAAGAACTTGCTTTCTATTGTTTAGCAAAATTTCTAGGAAGTTCCTAGCAGTTTTGTTTAATACTTGGAATAGGTATCTTTATCTTTCAAAATGATTTTAAACAATTTTTCTTCAATGAGCAGCTGTATAAATAGGCACTGGGGTATGTAGAAAATGAGTGCTGTACATGAGCTGGACTCAAAGAGATGGAAAGAGAACTAATTTCTGTATCTCCATGGTAGTACCTGCCCTAAAAGAGCACCTCTACACCAGGTTGCAATTCAAGGTTTCCCAGGTACTGGGTTGCCATTATTATTAATTATAATTTAGAAGCAGTGGTTTGAATGGGTAGGTTTTAAAGCATTTCACTGGGTTACATGCTGTACTGTTATTCCATTTTGCACTTGGAAAGGTTGTAGGACTTCTGATTCAGTTCATCCCAGGAAATCCAGATTTTGCAGTTAGCTGAGGTTGTTGTGCGCTTTGTTCTCATGGAGTTCTTCCTGTCCTTTGTCCACAATCATCTGCATGGTGTTTCTGTCCATCCCTAGTGTTAGAAAGTCAGAACTGTTATGTATCATGGAGTTTTAAAAGTACTAGATTCTGATTTCCTCTTTATCAGCCCTAGCTCTCAGTCTGTATAGTTCAGGCTCTTTAACTCTCAACAGTGAAATTCAGCACTTTTAAAAAAGAAACTGGGATTTTCATATGATCCCAAGCATTGAGGCTTTAAGGTATTCCAAGACAACAGGAAAAGCTCATGGGTGTTTGTAACCCTGGAACACACCAGTAGAAGGGGCCACAAGGACTCTCAGGTTGTGTGCTCCTCCCACAAAGAAATCCTTTCTCCTTGTGGCGCTTCAGGGGGTGCGTGATATCCAAAAGGAAAAAACTGAGACAGTGTCTGTCACATCCCTGTTCTCCACACAGTGGATTTGGGAGCAGAGGGATCCTGAGCATGCTGAGCTGCATTTAATGAAGGTAGCACTTCTCTTCACGTTGCTTACATAAAACATTGAGAAAATCATTCTTCAGATGGAGTTATTTGAATTCCCCAGAATTTAACTGAAGAAGAGGTAGAAATCTGCACGTATTTCTGTACTTTCTGCAATTCTATGAATTGCTCAGAGATTTTGACAGACTCTGAAGAGCTGTACCTTTGAAAAGAGTATTTATTCCTCTCTAAATCTGCTCCTTCCACTGGTCCTTGCCTGCATCATCAGGAGGGCAGGGAACCTCCTCTCTGCTTCCCTGTTTCCTTCCCCACCAGAGCTGCAGAAATAGAAATCAGCCATGCTCAGCCAGCAGGACTTTGCACCTTCCAGGGGACAAGGCATTGTCAATATTCTGGGTTTTATTGCTCCAGATCTCTGGGTCTCTGATGTGAGTGTGTTCTGAGACTGTTTTCTCTGCTGTTTTTCTGTAACAATTTCTGTTTGCATACAAATCTCCCCTAGGAATTGCACCAAAATTCCTCCACCCCTTTCCTGGTGTTTGCTAGTGGAGCTGAAAGTCGTGTTGGGGCTTGCAGTCCTTGCCAGGCTGTTCCTTCCCCTCTCCTGCTTCTCATTCTCAGGAATCAGCAAGATGTACAGTGGCCTGCCTGTTACCTGCTCCTGAGTTTAAAACCCTCAATTTGCTGGTCACCATCTCCTCACTTTTGCCAGTTCTGCAGCAGTGGCACTGCTCTGACCTTGCTGAGTTGTTTCAGCTCTTGGGCCATTTTGTAGTGATGGATGAAAAAGCAAAGATGAGTTTAAAGCTGCATTCATTCATCTCTTTGTTATTTTAACACTAAATCCCAAGGATAAATGTTATTGTTATATTGCTGCTGATTAAAATGTACGAGAGAAAAGTCCTGTTTTGAAGATCAGGCTTCTTTAGTGAGGAGAGGGGATGACAGCCCGGTTGAAAAGGGTAAAAGCTGAAGGTAGGTATGTCCATTCTAAATGTGTGCCATGTGTGCTGAGGGTGACTTGGTTCACACAGAATATTTGCAGTCAGTCAAAAATAGAACTCATAACTTGCATGCTTGTGCTTCCTCAGCCCAATCTCTGCAGAAACAAATCTCCATGTTACTGAAAAAGAGCAGAACTGAGACATGACTGTTGGGGTTTGCATCGATTGCCCCTCGATGTGGGGTGAAAGGCAAGGGACAGAAATAAGGACAATATATAGGGAGGCTTAAGCAGATGTGAGTGCTGTACTTGCCCAGCCTTGTGGTACTTTGGCCTTCACAGGTGTCAGTCCAGCATCTCCTTCATTAATACAAACACTGATTAATCCAAATATTTAAAATTGGTGCCACTACAGTACAATGTATTACTCTGTTCCACTTAGGGGATTACATGTAGTAAATAAACTGCAGGCAATGGCAGTCTTGGTTGCAGCTGGCTTGTTTCCTAAATATTAATACTTATACTACAGTGAGAAAGTAAAACAATTTAAAAGAACTGATTGCAAAGTCTGTACAGGTGTAAAAGTTAAGCATATGGCAGAGAGGAGATTGCCAGTGAAAATGACAGATGATTAACATTCATTAAAACTTTCAATTAACACCTTGACAAACCCCATAAAATAATACTGCATGTAAATAATGTGTGATTTCTCCAAGCATTCTTCTAGATGTTTTTAAGGGAAAGGAAGAGTGAGAAAGAGAAGAAGGGAAGTGTATTCCAAAAGTACTCACTGCTAAGATTTTTTCAGTGCTTGGTTTGTTTTGGAGTTCAGTGCTCTAGTGAGGAGTAAAATAAGTTTGAGATGTCAGTATGGGGAGAGATTTGGCCTGGATAAAGTCAGTCCTGGATTTTATTGCCTATATTTTCATGGTGGGCATGGGAGAGAAGCCCTGGCAAAGGGCAGGGCAGTGTGAGGGATGCTCTGATCACTTGGCTAATTACAGAGATCAGAACATGGCAGCCCTGGCAGTCCTGCCTGTGCCATTTCACACTGCTGTCAGCTCCAGCAGCATCTCTCCGTGGTGTGGAGAACTGTCTGTGCCTTTCCTGTTGGTGCAGACACATGAGCTAAGAAACATGTGTATTGTCTGAGTGAGCTTTTTGAAAGTCAATTAAGTCACCATTTAGAGCTGACTTAGATGCTAGTTCTTAATGTCTGCTGTTAATTACACTCAAAGAGCTTCCAGAATCAGGCAGGCCCTTGGCTGCTGGTGTTCCTGGAGAGAGAGAACATCTTTGCCTTGCAAAAGCAGGTGTGTGGTTTAACCAATGCAAGAAAATTCATGTGAATATTGCCCATGGGTTCCTGACCCCTGGGATTTGACTTCTTTATTCAAGAAAGCATTCACTGGCACATGCAATCCTTTTTCACTTTTATTACTGAGCACTCTGTGGTCCTGGCTGGACTCAGGTGCTGTGGAGATCCAGACTTCAGGCTTCATTTCCTCTACTCCAATTCCTGTTTCAAGTTCTTGTGTTTGCTTCTTTGTCACTTATATTCATAATTGGATACAGTCTGGTATTTAAAAATATCACTTCCCTCTCCCTCACCAATTCCTTTCTTTCTGAAATGCTGTTCCATAGGTTGAGAGTGTGTATGTCATTGTTTTCACACTGGTGGTGTCTCAGAGCTGCCATTTGTTTGATGTAGCTGAGGGCTCATGAAGAGGATGTGATTTCTGGTAAAAATACAGTGAAACAGCTTCATTTGAGAAGCTCCCTGCCTTCCTGCCTTGGCCTAGGTCCATTATGCTTTGGGCCGTGTCCATATTGCAAAGCCTGGGTCTGTATTTCTCATGGTTCTTGTGGTATCCCTGTGATGGTTTTGTGACACATCTTGAATTTTGGCAATTCAAAGCACCTGAGCTACTGGGCAGAGAGCACAGCAGAGTGCTTGGGGGGGGTGATTTTTCTACAGAATGCCATTGAGTTGTGTGTTTCATGTCCTGAGCTGTTGGTTTGTGGGTGCTAGAGGATGAGAGGTCCACCAGAAAGGTTGGATGAGCCAAATTTGGCATTCCATGTAGAAAAATTCTTCATCAGCAGGAATGTGGGATAGCTCTCCTGTCAGACTGCTCCTGCTTGGAGTGTCCTCACAGTTTGTTCCAGAAAGGAACAGGGAGAAGAAAACTAGATTTTTTTTTCAAGTGTGGACAATCAGGGCACCTCAATCCGGGAGTAAAATATGAAATGAAATAAATCATGTGCACGTATTCACTCTTCCATGAGAAAGCTAGATTGGAGAGCCAGCACCAATTTTAGCAGACTTGTAAAGGGCCTTGACCTCTGCCTTTGGTCCTGGGGACCCCTCCCTGAAGCAGAAGGTAGATGATGGGGAGCAGTTCAATAAAGCTGTAATTAGAAGCAACAGGAGGGAAAAGAAAACTCCATCAGTGTGCTACGTTTCTGCATTCGACTGCTCTTGGATTGCTGCTCCCAAAAGTGATCTGCAGTGGCATCTCTTGGCTTCCTGGAAGGCAAAGGGAGTTTTACAGCTGACGTCAATGGGAGCAGAGTGAGGCTGCTGTTAAATGCTCTTTTTATAACCCTGTCCCCAGTGAGTGGTCATTTTCATTGTTTTCCCAGATATTTTTGTGGGTGTTAGATAGAAAACAGTAGTTGAGAATGACAAGCTGTGGTTGTGAAACCCCAAAACTGTGAGAGAGGCTCTGGGGAGCAGCTGTGGGGCTCAGGATGGCTGTTCTATGTTTGAGCAGTTTTCAGTGTTCTTTTGAGCACCTTTCACTCCCAGAGGACATCACCCACCCTGTCTCAAACAAGGAAACAAGTAGAGCCCACCCTGCCTCAAACAGGAGAACCCAGAGCAGCTCTGCAGGTCAGTTCAGGATTTGAGGAGTGCAGCCCTTTGGGTTCCAGGTTGTGCTGCAGTCTGTGTTCGTGCCACCCTCCTGTGCTCATGCCCTGGGCTCAGGGTGCAGCAGGAATCCATATCTTCCTGCAGAGTCTGCCAGGCTGATCCATGATGAGAGCTTTGGTGCGATTCTGCTCTGCCTTGATCCTGGCTACATCCAGGAACGTGGATGGACAGTGTGTGTGTGTGTGCACAGGGGCTGCTCTGACACTGCTCAGCACAGCTCTGACACTGATCTCTCCACTCTGCTAAGGCCAGGGCTCAAAAATGACTCCAAAGAGCACAGAAAGGGAGGACAGGTTTGAAAATGGGTACAGGCAGAACAGACAAAATATTCTGGTTTGTAATCTCTCCCTTCCTCTCTTGCCATCTCTCTTGCTTCCACAGTCACAGGTTATTCATTGAGTATTTATTGAAATACATGGTAAAAAGGATTTGTTTAACAGCTGAATTGCTGATTTTGGATTAGGCAGTTAGGTGGTGGATTTAAACCTGGAGAATTTGTGTTCACCAAGTGTTTGGGGGTCAGGTCAGAAGTTCCTCCCTTACAGCACAACCTCTCTGCTGTAATACCGTGGTGTTTTAGTGAAGGTGGGGAAAAAAGGTGGGACATGGGGTGAAAAAGTGATTGGGCTGCTCAGCCCTGGCTGCACCTCTAGGGGGATTGCTTCTTTGGGGAATCAGGAGAAATCTGGTTGGAAAGCAATGGCATTTGTGAAGCAACCCAAGTTACCCTTGATCCTACAAACTGCTCTTCTGGTATTTAACAAGAATGAAATAAAAGAGTTAACCTGTGTTGCTTTTGCTTTTTTTGCCTCACTTTAAGGAATGAATGGATATTGGACTCTGGCAGGAATATGCCATGCTGTAGTTATGTTAGTGTTTTTAATTGAGTGGTTCAAAAATTGTGTGAGGTGCAGTCTTGGTGTTGCTGAGTTAGAGGATGCAATAAGCCTGTTTTCCAGTAGCTATGCACCATCATACAGAACACAGTGTTTTCTGAATTTGTAAGTGCTGTGTAACATATAGGAAGAGGCTGAATCTTGCACTGAAAATGTTGATTTTGTCTGTGAACATATAGGAAGAAGCCAAGTCTTGCACTGACAGTGTTGATTTAATGTATATTTCCTTGTTACAGTCTTTTAACTATACTAGCCAAGAAGAGAACCCTTCTCTCTTTGCCTCAGTGCTCTTTTTTAGTATAAAGAAATAATAAGGTTTGTGTATAGGTGTACCATCTTTATATCTGCTCTGAAAACCTTACATGAAAAGAGCACTAAAAAGATGATTAAGTGCTGTAGATTTGTAAAAGTGGACTCTTTAAGAAAGCATTGAAGTGTGCAAGATGAGAACTCCCTGCTCCAGAGCTCATTTAGAATTATCCCCATGAACTCCTGACAGGAGAGAAGGGTCTGCAAAGGCAGCAGCCATCCCAGCCCCAGCAGCCCCTCAGCTTTGTCTGCCTGTGAGGGGGTTTTTCTCCAAGGGAGGTGTGGGTGTTAATGCCCAGTTGTGGAAGTTGTCTTGCCAGGGGAAAACCTCCATGGATGCTTCTACAGCAGTGTGGAGGTCCAGAAGGCTTTGCACGCAGCCCTGTGCCTTCACCCAACTCTTCTGGCTCATGATCTGAAAATAAAGAATCTGCTTTTTTCCTCATTCATGAGGAAACCGTTTTGTGGGGTTTTTTTCCTGCTGTTGCATTTACAAAGCCTTAGATTGCCTTTGTTCAAAAAGAATTTTGGTGTTTCTTGTGTTCAGAGCATGCCGTGCCCTAGCATCTTCCAAGTTTAGCACTGCACTTGTTTTCAGTGTTGGAAAGCCAAAGCTCTTGTAAAGATTTTAAATTATCTGATAATATTTAATCAGTTCCTAGACTGTGTGTGCTTGAATGGTAAGCACTCCTGAAGAGCTTGCACCTTTAAAAAAAAGAAAGTACACTGATAATATTGCAGTGTGTGGAGAGGTTTAAAATTATTGGAACACTTAATTTTTTCTGTAATTGCTTCAATTTGAAGGGAACTAGGCAAAATACCAAGCTGAAAATGAGTTGCATTAATCGAAAAATTCATCAGTCAGAAAGTAGGATTTAAACCAAAACACCCAATTAGAACAGGGGGGGAAAAAAAAGCCACTAAACATCTTGGCATTAAATCCTTAAAGTGATGAGCCTCCCATCCCTCTGTGCTGGTTTCAGGGGTTATTAGGAGAGTTTCACACTTGCATTTCACTGGGACAGCAGAGGGGCTAAGGTGGGACCAGGAACACCTGGATTGGAAAGGAGAGAAAGGAAGGGGAGCAGTGGGCAGCAATTGAATGTGAGCACAGATCAGCCCTAGGTTAATGTCTCTTTATAGTAAGATAACAATAAGATAAAGAAATTCAACACCACTGCAGATACCTCATGGCAGGTAAAGAGCTTTTTGGTACTATGCAATTAGATTTCATAATGATTTAATAAGCCTTTTTTTAAGAAAGGGAAAAGTTGTGTCACTTGAAAGGTACCAGAAAAACCAAAGAAAAATCAAGGCATGTTGCTGCAGCTCAGGCTTTTTTGAAATTTTCAAGTCAGTAAGTTTGCCATTCAAAGTCAAGTTTGGCAAATAGTCTGTTTTTCTGGTCTGACATATCTGGCATAAGCAGTGATTGTTACTAAACAAGGGAGAGCAAAATAGAATTTATTTTTGAGAAAGGATGAAATACTAAGAGTGCATTTTATGTTTCCCTGGAATTTAGCAGTTGCAAGTGATTCTTGACTGCATATG
>VZSJ01004263.1:399669-441890 GCA_013398405.1 Pheucticus melanocephalus | reverse complement strand
AATGTTTTAACCTATAATATTATATAATCTATGTAATACATATATTATGATGTATAATATATAGAATTATATACATAACATATTATAATTATGTAATATATAATAGAATATAATAGATATAACATATTTTAATAATAATACTATGTTTTATATTAATAAATAGGATAGTTTAAATTATGTCATCACCTCTCAGGAAATAAGGTAGGATATTTAGAAAATGCAGCTGATCTCAGGCTAGTTTTGCAGCTATGAGTGCTTTCCTTTAATTTGCCTCACAAATTGGGCCCTTGGTCTGAGAGCCCAGGTTGAGCTCACCTGAACATAGTGGTATCCCTGTAAAACAAGAGGTGGTTTTGGAAGAGCAGAAGCATAGTCTGGCTAAAGAACTGAGCACAGATAATTTAAATTATCTGTGCAGCATCTCTCCAAAGAAAGGAATGAAGGATCAGATTTTTTAATAAACCTGAGTGTTACTTCAGTCAGGGCTGGAAGAACTTCCCTGGACCACTGCTGACATTGTGTATGAATTTCTATCCCACTTATTTTGTTTTATCAACTTCCTCACCAGTCCCCACCTCTCTTGTGGTGTTCCTTTTTCTGCCTCATGCACATTAAGTTTTCCTCATTCTGATCTCTCAGCTGCTGTCTGTCCTGCTAGTATGCAACTGTTGGCCTGAGCTAATACTGTGAGAAATTAACTTTACTATTTTACAAGAATCATTACGTGCTTCCCCCCCTTCAGAAGTGTGAGCAATAAATATTAATAATTTCAAATTCTAGAGTACTGGATTTCCAATAGAGATGACCCAATTGCATGTCAGATTTTTACACCTGATGCTCTGCTTCCATTTGTTTTTTTCCCCCCCTTCTTTGTTATCCTCCCTCTTGCTGGTGGTGGTAAAAATCATCCTCAGGAGTATGTATACTCTGGAAGTTGCTATGCTGGAAATTAAGACTTTAAATAGTCAGGTTGTTTTTTTTTTCCCTCTTTTCTCATCTGCACTTAATCCTGTCTTTGGTGCTGAAGGAAAGTGAGAAGAGCACCAGTGATGGTTATTTTGACTGCAGTTCCACTGAATTTGGATTAACCTTAGGCTCAACTTGCTTGGGTTTGTAATCCACTGAAGGTGGGTGCAAACTCACAGAAATGAAACCCCAAATGTGGTTTTGGATGGAAATTTTCTCTTTTTGTACTGGAAATGCATATTCAAATAAAAGTAATTGGAATTTACTTTTTGATGGGTGTCCCTTGCTTTTCAGAGTTACAAAGCTGGCTCAGGTGATCTGTTATTGTCTCTCCTGTATTGTGTCCTTAAGGTGTGTGTGAATACCTGTGAACATTATTCCTCTTGTGGAAATCACTATTTTGGTGCAAATACAGTGCTGAATCCCAAACATTTGGCCAATCCTCCATTATCCTGCTTTACCATCCCTGCAAGGGCTCAGGTGCCAAGGGCTTCCTGCACCTATTCTCACTCTCAGTGCTCTGTGGCTCCTCTGTGGTGTCCACAGCTGAGATGGGTGGTCTCACTCACTCCCTTCTGAATGCAGATATGGGTTATTTTCATCCACACACTCATTAATCTCTCTGAGCCCTGCCAAGCTCTTTGAGCTACTTTCTCGATTTAATTACATGTTACAGAGTTTCTGGGTCTTTTTTATAGTTCTTGCAAAAGTGTTTTAATTTTAAGTGCATTGTATGACATTTAGCTGTGTGTCTGGTGTTAAGAGGAGGAGTAAATATGAGCAAATGATCTCTGCAATTTTGCATTAATGCCCTCTGTGAACTTCAGTTTTTTCAGGATGTCATGTAAACTTACCCACACTGCCAAGTATGGGAATGAGAGGAAAGAGTTTCTTTCCAATTTGTCCATTTTAAGATAGAATAATCATAGATAGACTAGAATAATTTGCACCACTGGCAAACATTGTTTTTAAAACAGGGGGCTCAGTCCACACAGGATTTGGTGGGAAGTTCTGCCAGTTCTTTTATTTCAGCAAGGGACAATCAGGGTACAGGAGTCCTTTTTCCAGCCTTTTAACAAATGGGGAATGAATGTGGGCTCCTTCAAAGTGCCTGTGAATAGCAGCTGGGAAAAGCAAGGGGCTCTGAATAGGCTTGAACTTACCCAGGGGCTGAGATTTCACTGGGAAGTTTTTGAGATTGCTACGGAGTAATGGAGGTCATAACATATTTTGCTAAGTACCAATCTGGTTTGGAATCCATGGCCTGAAAGGTACAGAATGGACTTGAGTTTTTCAGAGTAACATTTTTTTTTTTTGAGTACATTTTACAGAGTAACATTTTTTTGCTTAATATTGCTTAGGATTGCTTAGCACCAATTTGGTTTAGAATCCAAAGGTGCAAACTGCACCTGAGTAAGCACCATAAAGAGGTGCCAGGATGGGATGTCACAGTGCAGAGCACTCACACATCCTTCCCAGGGCCTGGCAGTGGTGTGAGGAGCCAGAGCAAGGGGCTGGTCTGGCTGCAAATTCATGTTTGAGTTTTTTAATGATACATCCTGCCACATAAGCATCAGCTGAGGTGCTCAGAATCTGTTTTTCTGTGACCCTATGGAAGTGATTGCAGAAATGCAGCTTACTTAAATACCTATCTCAGTTTGGGCTTCAGGTTTGTTATTGGGTTTTTTGGTGGTTTTGTTTTTTGTTTGGTGTTTTGTTGGTTTTTTTTTTTGAATTGCAATGTCTAAATTAGATGGAAGGGGGAATTTAGCAGTCAGATGAATAAAACCCATGGATTCTGCTTGTAGAAGTTCCTTCTCATGGAAGAAAGCCATCCTGCATAATGAACTGACTCCTAGAGTGCTGCATCTGTGCCCTTGTTGCAGCTTGGTGGTGTACAGGGAATATCCCAAGTGCACAGGCAGTGCTGGTGCCTGGTGCTGCCCAGCAGGAGCTGTCAATGCCTGCTTTGCATTCATACCCAGAAAAGACTGGGGGGGGAACCTCACTGTGGGGTTTTACCCTGCCTCAGATGCACAGTTGTGGCTGGATCCAGTTTGGGGCCAAGAGCAGACTGGTATTTTTTCATACACTGTGAAACTTCGTCACCTGAGGTTCTGGATGGTTTCAAGTCTTGGGTTTCTGTGGTTGAGATCACCTTGAGGTGTTAGACTTTTTTCTCCCAGCCCTGTGACTGAAGAAGTAGAGATTCCTTGGTTCTGCTTTTCAAGATTGTTTATTTGCTCTTATCTATTCCATTCTTTCTCTGACCTGCTGAGATCTGTCCAGTAGGTTGGGTTGTGGCACACTGACCACCCTTGGGGTGGTGTTGGCTTTTTATACTGAGAACTACGTGTGCTTGATTTACAATAATTTTCCAATAACTATCACCTATGTTAGTCTGTCTCTACTCTAAACCAATCCAGAAGTGCCACCATCACAGCAGAAGATGGAGGACAAGAAGGACAGGACATGCCCAGATTCCTCCATCTTGGCTTCTGAACCCCCATTCTGAAAACCCCAAAATTCTACTTTTTACCCCTGTGACAAATTCACTGTCTTTCTATTCAAACCCTTGTGGCTTGTAACTCTTCACACAAAGTTGGGAATTGTTTCCATGGGCTAAAATCAAAGGCACAGGTGTTTGTGACTCCATGCCAAGGTCTCTGAGCCCCCTGCCAGGGTCTGGAGCCCTCCAGGGCAGCCAGAGGAATCTCCTGGGTTCTGACATAAGTGTTAGAAAGCAAATGGACAAGGAGATGGATGCAAAGTCCATCAGGAATGTTGAATACAAAGATGTAGACAAAGCCTTGAGGCCCTGTCTGGGAGTACTCAGGAAATTTGAACTGGAGGTTGCAAGGAAGACACACCCAAGGAAGACCCAGAATCACCCTGACTCCCTTCCATGGTCTTTCCCTGGGTGTTTGTTCCCAATTATTGCCAGAGAAGGGAATGCATGGGGCATTCCAAAATAAGGGCTTTTTTTTCTGACTGACTGTGTATGATTTTTTTTTTTGTCCAACCCCTCGAAGTTCTTCTGAAATCTGCTTTATATGGCTGTGAGAATGGAGTGGAGCTGAACTGCTGATACTCTTCATGGTGAGAATTTCCTACTTGAAGTTGAAATAGCTTTGAACTACTTGATGACGTGTGCTGCCATTTAAAAAAAAAAAAGAACCCAGTATACTGAATGCCATTGTTATCTTTTATTATTAGACTTATGTTTGTAGAACCAGCTGTCATTATAAAGCAAACTGAGAACTTGACTGCTTGAGTCAGAGTCCATTAAAATGGGCTCAAGACTGAATCTCCTCCATCAGGCTGCTTGCTGTTGTACTCAAGCGTGCTCAGGTATGAGCACTGCTCCTCTGAGACCTTAATAAAAACAAGGTGAGGCTTTTTAAGACTCTCCTGCTGTGTAAAACTGATCCACAGAACTGACACTGCAGCAGGGAAATACTGATAAGGGATTAATGATTGTTGCAGTTAGCTGCCATTTGTAAACAACAGGGCAAAAAAAGCTAAACTTTTTTTTTTAATACCTTTATATTCTCCATTTTAAATGGTCTCTTAGAGTATTTCCTAGGAATGGAGGGTCTGGATTTTGCAGTTATGTCTCTGGTTTGCAGGGCTGCAGAGCAGCACAGGGCTTGTCCCTAGGATCCAGCTGCAGCCTGGGAGCAGACTTTGTTTGTGTGTCAGTCTCAGTTTTTCTGGGCTAGAGCCAGAGTTTCACTGCTGCTTGAGGACAGAATTGTCCTGCCAGGACTTCTGGTGGTGCAGAAAGCTGCTGGGCTGTGTGCTCTTTGAGGAGGCTTTAAACGCATAGCGCAAATTAAATTAGTGTCTCTAACTTAGCATCAACACCTCAACTTTCCCTCCTGGAGCCTGGTCTTGCTCAGCTCTTGCACGGGAGCTGGTGACAAAGCCCAGCTCATCTGTGAGCAGTGCCTGGGTTTAAGTGCCTCATTAGGGTGCTGTGTGCTGCTCTGTGGGCTGTGGGGCTTGCACAGACCCCTTTGTTTAACCTTGTACACTGCTTATGGGCTTACATTCTTTTCCAATGTCTGTCTGGTTTGTTTTCTCCAAGTGATGGGCAGGCCTTTCCCAAGCAGCCCTGATACTCTAATTGATCTGGTTTTGGAGCTCACACTGAATTCAATAGATGTTCTGGGCATGGAGCAATCACAGGATCAGGACAATGTCTATTTAAGTCCAGTCAAGTCATAGAAAAGTGTCTTTTTCCCTCCTCACCAGCAGGAAATTGATTTCATGCTTTTCAGTCTCCCAGTGTATTTATTAAGCTATTATTTATTCATTTAGTTACTTTATTATTTAATTTTATAACAAAAATTGGCTCTGGTCTTTAGAAGAAAAATTCAAGTGTTTTCTACTTTTTTTTTCTCCTCAAAAAGTACATATGGTCTTGCCTTTTTTAAGGTACAGTGCTGCTGTGCACCTTGGAACAAAAGCGACTAACAGCTCTCAACAATAGGAGTGGAAATAATGGCAGGGGTAGCAAAGACATGAAGAGTTTTGAAAAGCAATATTCTTCAGTGTGGGGAAAGTAATAAAAGGTCAGAACAGAGTGCAATAGAAAAGCCATTATGAAGGGAATGGGCAGAAATCTGGTTTTATGTTGATGTCAAGGCTTTGGATTTGTTTTCTTTTCATTCTGACAAGTTTTATTTAGTTTAATTCAGATTATTATTATTTGCCTTAATGCATGCAGCTTTACTAGGTGTGATTTTAATGCTGCACAAGTGTAAATGGCTGGGTTTGAGAGACTTATTTATCTTTCCTTTTTTATTTGGAACCTTCTGTATAATGAATCCTTAACCAAGGATTATTGTTTAGTATTATTTACTCAGAGCTGGGCCATGCTACAGAAATACAGACAGAAATACAGCCTTTGCTGCTTATGGAGGAGGGTAGGTGCTCCTCAAAGTATTTCAGGTGCCATTGCAAACTCCTTGCCAGTACTTGACTTCCCTGAGCCTGCAGTCACTGTTGAAATCCCCACTGACCTCCAAAGCTAAATCAGCTGTGACTGTTCTTGGTAAATCATCCTAGAATTTGTTCTCTTACCCCTAATTAAGTAAAAGACATTCAGCCCTCATCAATTATGGCAAAAGTATGTTTTGAAAATAGGAATGATTAAAAAAATTTCAAGTTTCGTACTCGATATCAGTGCTGAAATCCATCCTCATTTCCCTTTGGTTTTGACCTGGGAATACAATTTTAAATGATGGGTTGCTGATGTAAAGCACAATCCTCCTCTTCCCATTTCCCTTCCCTGTATGTAAAAGCAGCAAATTTGGCATACACCATTTAAAATCGGTATCCTTCAGGTAAATCTTTTTGCCAGGATTTTCACTGGTTGCTCAGCAGTCCATATGTCCATATAGCCAGTCATTTGGCCTATTTCAAATCTAAATAATATGCATGTGGGGAGAGCCTGTGCAGCTCAACTTTATTTCCTTTCTATTGCCTTTCATTTTTTTGGTGATTTTCATTTCTCCCAGCCATCTCTGATAATAAGATCCCACTGTAGATAGTGCTGGAAGTCTGGAAGGTCCTCTCAGAGCTGTTAAAGACAGATCAGGCATCCATTTCAGCAAAAAGGGTCAGAACCCTGGGCCAGTCCCCTGGGTGGTTTTATCTAGACTTTTTTTTTTCCTGAAGTTTTTAGGGCAGTTATCAGAGGCTTTTTCTGGTCTTGTTTTTTAGTAGGAGCTGGTGATCTAAAAGCACTCATGTTTTCTCTCTGCTGCTATGGAATGAAATGCTAAAGCTCTCCTTTACCTCAGAGGCTGATGAACTTTGAGCTCCTGGGAATCCCCAGCCCAGGAGTCCAGGGATGACACTGGGTGATGATCCCACATGCAATACCCACCTCTGTCAGGGTAGAGGTTAGCCTCAGATATAACCAGAGAGTACAGCAGCTGCTCAAAAGATGCAGGTCTCCAAATAAAAAAACTTACTCCTTTACCATTTCCTGGTCCATTATGCTCAGGGAGGAGTTTTCCCTTTTCTTTTATGTGTCTTCATTTGTTTTTGCCAAGCGCACTTAGCAGATGAGAGTGCCCTTCCTTGCCTTTGCTGGATATCAATGTTCTGAAAAATGGACAGAAAAATGCATTTGGACCCTCTTTGAGGCCCAGAGGTTGGAATTTCCAATAGTTGTAGCTGAAAGTTTTGCTTACATTTTGAATTAAGTTTACCTTTTTCCTCTTGCCTTTTTTAAAAATTTGAAATTGTTAGACAAACACATTTCTTGAAAATTGTTTTGCCACTGGGGAAAGGAAATGTTCCCAATATTTATATGTAATTGAAGACTGGCTTATCCTTTTCCTTTCCTTTTTTAACCTCTCCAAACATGTACATGTCAGATTCCTTCTTAGCTGTCTCAATTTCCCCTATGCCCTTTCTGGTTGACTTTGCTAGCATGGTACATTCCTTTTATGGAGTTGTACATTTTTCAGTTTTTGTCCTTCAGTGGATTATTCAGATGGGATTCTTGGCTGCAGACATCTGTTTGACTCTGGTACCAGTGTGTGCTGTCATCTCTGTCATGGGAAATGGGGCTGTGCTCCTTCCCTGAGGGATTCAGCACAGGGGATCAAGGTACAGAGGTGTCCCTTGCCATGAGCAGGGCTCTGCTGCCAGAGCAGACCTTTTGTGTGCTGTGGCACAAGATAGTGCCTGGCTTTGATTGGAATGTCTCAGCTGAGGGGGTGTTGAACTGTGTGCCTGGGGTTCTCCACTTGTAGGCTTCCAAAAGTTTTGTATGCTCTGTTGCTTCTGTGCGCAGGTCGTGCGTTGAAGGTCTCTAAACCCAACACTTTAAACACTGAATGAGCTGAGCAGGGAGAACATCTCCCTTAAACCTAATAGAGCAATGGATAATGCTCCTGAGCGTGAAACTGGAAACCAGGCTGCCAGAAAAAGGGGGAAAGAATAAAGTGAACCTCTTGATATTTGCGGCCTTCCAGTATCTGAAAGGAGCCTATAGGAATGATGGAGAGACTATTTACAGGGGCCTGGAGTGCCAGGACAGGGGGAATGGCTTCACACTGTCAGAGAGTGGGTTTGGATGGGATATTGGGAAGAAATTGTTCCCTGGGAGGGTGGTGAGGCACCAGCAGCAGGCTGCCCAGAGCAGCAGTGGTTGCGCCTGGATCCCTGGAAGTGCCCAAGGCCAGGCTGGATGGAGCTCTGGGACAGTGAAGGTGTCTCTGCCCTTTGAGGAGGGCTTGGAACAAGATGGTCTTTAGGGTGCCTTCCAAGCCAGGGCTTTCTGTGTCTCTGTAGTTTTGTGGTTGTCTTCACAGCCTCCTCTTCTGTTGCCATGTGCCAGGGAAGTTCAGGCTGACACCAGGAAAAGGCTCTTCACTTGGAGGGTGGTCACTCCGTGTAACAGGTTCCTCAAAGACGTGGCCATGGTACTGAGTGTGTCAGAGCCCAGGGACTGTCTGTGTGATGCTTCAGGCCATGGTTAGGGTAAGGTGGCCCTGCAGGGAACTGGACTCTGCAATCTTTATGGCTCTGTGAGCCTGTGAATAGTTCCCAAGCTGCTGTGAGGAATGACACACTAACACTCACCTGTATCACAGCCCTGAGAAAACCTCTTGGAAATATCTTTGCTATGCCTCCAGGTCAGATGGGATCAGCTCTCAGTGCTCTGTGGAGCAGCTGCTGTTCCATGCAGACACAGAGTGGGATCTCTGCTTTTCCCATCCTGCAGGCTGCTGAGAGTTTATGGTCCCTCTGTGGTCTTTAACTGGCACGCTGATCCCAGCTGGAAGGGTTTACTCACTGTTTACAGCCTGTTCCAGGAGAAGTATTCTTTGCACATACATGTTAGATCTTCCCAGGGATCATGTCATTTCCTAATAAGATACAAGTGATAGGCTCAGTGCTCACAGTGCCCCTCTGCCTTCCTTCCATCCTCTTTCCACAAGTATTTTTTTGCTTTCTTTTCCTTGATGGCCTATGTCAGCTGCATTCTGTAGCCATTGCCACCCATAATTCATTGTTTCAAAGCAATAAACTTGTTATGGAGAGCAGGATGGAGAGGATGAAACAGATTCCAAGTTGCTTGGGCAAGTTTCAGTGCAGTCCTACCAATATCATGAAACACAAAACAGCACAGCAGCAGAGTCTGCTTTGCCACAGGGAAGCCCTTGCAAGCAAAGCCACTCATTGTGAAATCTTCTTGATAGCTGTTTCTGTCTTTTACATTAAATAAATAGACCAGGGTTGGAAGCTCAGCTCTGTGTTGCAAATACTCTTCAGGACAGTGTCAACTAGGAATCTTTTTTCTTAATCCAGACATGAGCATTTCTCACCTTTTAGTTCACTACAAAGGACATAGCAACCAAAAACATAGTTGAAATTGTAGAGCCATCACTGAAGGCTAGAGTTACTGCTTTAATTTATGGTTTTATTCCCCACCCCTCTCTGAGATTCTTCTGTTTTCTGTATTTGTCTCTCTCTCGTACAGATTTACTTTTACATTTAAGTAAATTGTTATTCTGCACTGTCTACTTCAAGTATTACAGGAAAACTTACCTTGTGTTTTTAATACATTGAAATGACTGATTCTTAATCTAATTGCAATTTGTTTAACTTTATGTCCAGTTTAGAGCTTTGAACTTGTTGTAAAATGCCATATAAAGTACTGGGTGTTCTTGTACTTCCTAATTCTGTCTGGCATTTACAACAATTCTTTCACTATCTCTGAGGGTACAGCTCCTGACTGTGCCAAGACAGACTCTGATCCACTCCACTGCTATGAATAGGAGTCTGTCCATGGCCTTCAGTGAGACTGGGTTCAGACTCTATTGCTTCACCTCTACAAACTGAATTCCAGGCCATTCTCCATGGTAAAAATCCTGGCAGCAATGAAGTGAAAGGGATATTTGCTGTGGTATTCAAAGGAACCAGGATTTCAGCTAGAATATTTAATATCTCACAATCAAAAATAACCTATTTTCAGTCCTTGCATTTGACTTTGACGTTTTGCTTTACTACAGACATGGGTGATTAAGGTGAAATAGAATTTCCATATTGAAACTTGATTAAGGTCAGAGTTACTACTGGATAATTGTGTACACTATAACTGTGGAGGAGAGAAGTTACCCAAGTTTGTGTTTTGCCCATTAAAGGAAATCCTGTGACATGTCTGAGTCAAGGGGATCCCATCCAAGTGATAACTCTGAATTTTGATGTGTGTCACTACTTGCTTGTCACTAATAAAAGTGCATGCAAAAAGGACACAAACAGTGTGGTTAATCCAAACTGTAGGTTTATTTATTTACATCTATTTTATGGGGCAGTATTTCATACTCCTGTGAGCCAGCCAGTGAACCCTGAGAAGTCTGATGGTGGCTGTTCTCAGAGAGCCCTTGTGGGGAGATTTTCCATCTGTGAGCTGAGCATTTCTCCTGTAACATTAATGGCCACAATCAAGTGCAAAATCAAAACAAGAATCTTGGCTACTTAGGAACCAGATGCACATATGATATCCTCCTTATATCTCCCACATTTAAAATTGCACCATATATATTTTAAAGGGTATGTCTGGTATTAAATATACCTCTAATAGATATAATATTAAATATAGCTCAAATAGATAGAATATTAAATATACTTCAAAGAGAACCTGTTAGGTAGCTAGGTAAGAGGTTTGGTCTTCAATCCTTAAATTAATGAAAATAAATATTGGATTTGGTGGAAAGGAATGACAGTCTTGTCTGAATTGTCCCTGTATTTTTCTGTACATTTGTTTCCAACCAACTGAAAAAAAAAGAGGAAACTCATTAATGTAGTTCATGCATCTAATATAAGATTTCTGTATAAAAATATGTATTAGAGAATATACCTGTGCTTATTTTTGATTACATTAGTCTACATGTACAAAAGTCTCCACTTAGAATTTCAGAAAGTCCAACACTGCTCTGTATTTCATAATGTTTGAATTTTTAATTTTTTTAAAAAATCCTTTTCAGAATAACAGAGTTACTAAACTCTTAAACTGTTTCTGTCTGCCCCAAGGGTTTTTTTCTCTTCCTCTATGTGTTGAAGGGAAATCTGAGCCTAAGAACACTAAAGAGGAAAAACATGTCTCATCTACTTGTCACGGCATCTATACTTTGCCATTTTTTTGCCACCCAAATGTGACAGGGCAGCACATAAATGTGTGAAGTCTGTCACAA
The DNA here is from genome assembly GCA_013398405.1 of Pheucticus melanocephalus. NCBI lineage: Eukaryota > Metazoa > Chordata > Aves > Passeriformes > Cardinalidae > Pheucticus > Pheucticus melanocephalus. Next base: position 430,704 of record VZSJ01004263.1, on the reverse strand, counting down.
ATGGCAGCCAGAGCTGGGAATTCAGGAAAATGAGCTTTGCCTTTTTGAGGCTGTTGCACTGAAATCCTGCAAAGTGCTGGGTGCCTCCCGAAAGGTTCCGAGCGCCGGTTGGCAGGAGGTGTTCACCTTGTGGGTACAGCCTGGGAAAGAGCAGCTCCTCCACAGAGCCCTGGCGTGTGGCACTGTCAGATTCTCTGGAAAAATCCCTTCACCCAGGATTTCTCTCCTGGGGAGCTGAGAAGCCTCAGAGAAAAAGGAAAACAATTTCATCTCATTTGCTTCTCCTGTGTTTTGTGGCTTCGGAATGTGGCGGATGATTGTTTCGTTGGTTTCATGTGAATTGTTTTAACTTAATGGACAATGAGGCTCTGGAAAGAGTCACAAGATTTTCATTTTATCTTTTTAGCCTTCTGGAAGTATCCTTTCTGTATTCTTTGGTATAGTTTAGTATAGTTTTAGTATAGCATTCTTTAATATAATATAGTATCTTAAAATAATAAGTTAGCTTTCTGAGAACATGGAGTCAGATTCATCACTCCTGCCTTCGTCTGGGAACCCTGCAAACAATACCAGGGGTCCTGTGTGGGCTAGAGAATGTGCTGTGCTGCCTGTGGATGTGATGGCTCACAGTCAGGAGCCTCAGGAGGTGTGGCAGTGAGGGCTGTGGAGACAGAAAAGCTCTCTGCACCCATAGAGGAGGGTGGCAGCAGGGGTTGAGCCCAGCCAGGGCTCTTCTCTCTGGCTGTGAGAAGGCGTTTGCACAGTTCCATGATGTGTTTTGGGATGGTTCCTTCTGAAGTGCTGCTCAGGGTCTCTTTGTGCCCCCACATCTGTGGGTGCTCACAGTATGCTCAGAGTAGGGTTGAGGATGATGTGACCACACCAAGCAGGAGGATGAGGCACCACGTTGATCTTACACTCACACTTGAGGGAGAGCACCTGTGCAGTAGGAAAGACGGGCTGGTTTTAAACGGATCACATGAGTTTCCCGGTGTTTTGCCAGCCTGCAGCCATTCAGAGCCTTTCTATTCAAATCCCTCTGTGTATGTCTGGTTCTCTGTGTGTACCTCCTACACACATACATTTTATTATTTCACCGTGATCCTCCCTCTTTTACAGCCAGCCCTTCTGAGGCACCCAGCTAGAGGAGGGCAGCATTGCCAGAGGGTTTTGCAAGTTGTGACCATATTCTCCCTTCCAGAGCACATGACAGTGTGTTCTCCTGTTCTTCCAGCAGGCAGGGGTAGCTCTGCTCCCCTCCCCTGCCCTGCTTGGAGGGCAGGTTGGGAGCAGGCCCAGCAGCAAGCAGCTTGTCTGGGGGGCCTGCCAGGGTGGGCAGAGCCAGGGATGGGCAGCACGAGGTGTGCAGTGGGCAGGTTCCCTCTGCAGCCCGTGCTGGGGCATCTCCTGTAAAGGCAGGGGAGGTTACAGGGGGAAGGGAGGGGGAGACTGAAATGCAAACATCACTGCTATCCTCAGTAAGAGATTTAGATCTCTGTGTTGGCATAAAAAGGTCATTCTGGGCCCGAGGGTTTTGACATTGTTCCTTTAAGTTAGACCCACAACATAAACTATTTTCAACACTTGCTATGAAGAACAAATGACCTTTAGTAGCTTGCCCAGAAGACAAATGGTACGTTAACACAATAAATGTACTTTGCTAGTATCCTGCTTCTTGCTTTAATTTTCAATTAGAAATGTTACTTTTCCCTCTCCCTTTTACACAAAGGACTGCACTTTCACACTTTGATTTTGTAACAGAGGTTTCCTTGTGTTCTGTGGGATTGGCAATATTCACTGATAATTACTGGCTATACAGTAAATTTCCTTCTGTTCAGGGACAGCATTTTGTGCTCATGTGCTCTGAATGGTCAGGATGGAGGGATCTGGGAGGGAAGGAGGGGATAGTTAACAAGCATCACCAGCCACGTCCGCTGCAAGGGCACAGAAAGGGAGTCAAAGGGACAAGACAGTTCAGAGATGGTGCTGGTGAGTATATTTCTTGTTTGACAGAGCTCTTTTAGCATGTCAAGACAGAAATTAGACTGAAAATTAAGGGTGGAGTTATTTCAGTTAACATCAGTGGAGGCAGGAGGTGTGGATGTTGGCATGCTGACTCTGTTAGGGGAAATGAAGCGCTGTCCCTTCTCTCTGTGCTCGTTTTTATTTCAGTGAAGGTTTCCAGGCTTTGTTGTGTAGCTTGCTGCCAAGAGCTCTTTGGAGGACCTGAAAGTGCATCCCTGGCTGTGTGAGTGTGGAAAGGCACACACACTTCTGCTGGGCTTGGCAGCTGCTGCTCCCTGACAGTGAGGTGGAAGAATGGAACCCACACCTGTGTGGGTCACCTGGGGAGGAGAGCAGGAAAACGTGGAGTAGGGAAACACCAGCTCTCCTCCATGCAGTGCTGTCTGTGCTAAAAAAAAAGCAGAGGAAGAAGGTGGGCATTGAGATGCTTCCAGAGATCTGTAAACTTTTGTCAAGGGGATGACAGCAAAGATGTCATTGTCACACCAGCAATAAATGCCTGGAAGAAGGGACAGGGTGTTGGTGGTGGAATTTAGCAGATCAAGGGATGGCACAACAACCAGAATATATTTAGGAAAAGGACAGTGATCTGTCATCCCTTGGAGTCACAGATGCACTTTCCTTAGCACTAATAGTGTTTGGAAGACAGGAAGATCTGGTGCCTGATGCAGAGGCTCATTTGACATCCCATAAATATTGATTAATTATTTCTAGGACTGCCACAGTGCTCTTCATCCCAAAGGGATCCAGAACACATGAGACAAAAGTAGATTTTTCAATTTGCTGATTGGTTTGAGGATTACAGTTGTTTCACATCAAATAAAACATTTTGGAGAAGGTGGTTTTTATTCTTTGATGTGGGGAAAATCTTTTGTTTCAGCTGAACAGAAATCATTTTAGAGAACCAAAAGTGAAATCTGTCTTTTGAGTTGAGGATCATAGATACTTCAGAACCTCACCAACAGTGTGCTTATAAAGAATATTCAAGCAAAGCCTCTGGAAATGAAAAATTTAAATACTTTAAGTTTAAATAGCCCTTCTACATCTCCAGAAGTGTTTGTTTCTTATTTTTCATCAGACTGACAACTGAGTCCTACCTTATTTTATACATAAGTTCATAATCTGATTTCTTTCTAATAAGACTGTTCTAATGTAACGGTCTTCTTTTTTTTTTTTCCCAGCTATATGTTTATTCCCTTTTATGATCATTGAAGGGGGACTTAACTAAAGCTGGAGAAGTGTGCTGCTCCAAGGCAGCTTTAGCAGGGAAAAGCTGAGCTGGGGAGAAAGGAGCTTGGAGTGGAAGGAAGCAAGGGAGAATGAACTGAAAATGAGGGGAAAACTGGAAAGGGATGGACAGTGTGAGTAGTGGTGATAGTTACTCCCCAGAGTAAAAAACAGGAGCAAGGAATAAGGATTAGGGATAGGAAAATGAAAAGGGATGTTGAGAAGGAAAAAAATAAGCTGCCTCAAGAGCCGAAAATAGGGCACTCCACCTTTAGTGAATGCTTTATTTCTCCATTTTCATGAGAAATGCCATATCTTTCTAAATTTGGAAAGGAGAATAGGTGGCTATTTTTAGGAATTACTGATGTTCCTGGCTGCTTATGGTTTGGTAGTTACCTAGAGAAAAAAGGAAAACACAACAGTGTAAAAGTTAAAGGAACTTAACAAAGTACTTGTGAAAAACACAAACTTAGTAATATCTAAACTTTCAGGTTATGCAGTTCTAAAAGCCCAGCATAACACCCATGTTCCTGAAATTTCATGTGAATGTTCCAGGTATAATCCTGCAGACACTCAGGTGTCATTGGTGGGTGTTTATTTTCTTTTAATGGAATCTGATTTTCCTGTGCAATCAGGTGCCTTCAGAATCCAAGGACTTGAGCAAAAGGCTCAATCTTGCTAGACTTGTGATAAGAACTCACAAAGGTTGGGTGGCCTTTTTCATGCTGGTCTTTAGTCCCAGGAGAGAATTCACCCTTGGAAGGTTTTTTGGAGTGATTTTTTTATTCAGACATTTCAACTGCGTGTGCCTGGTTCCCAGCTTAGGGAGCCTGGTTTGCATTTGTGCAGCAGAAAAGATGAATGAAAACTGCGAAATTCCTTCTGTCAATTCCTCCATCTCACCTTTAAGACAAATTTTACTCCAAACTAATCAGTTTAAAATGATGTACTGCTCTTATTGGCCCTCCCAGAGCCCCTGAGGCAGGTTTTGCTGGTCTCTCTTTTGATTATTCATCCTTTTCTAGAGCAGCACTGGGAGCTTTGAGGATGTGTTTGACTGGCAGCCTCACTGAGGCACTCATGGTGGGAGAAGGGGGAGAGAAAAGCCCTGGGTCAGCAGCACAAACAGGGAAGTGACACCAGCATGGTGGTGAGACTGAGGATTTCTGCTCCACTGCTGATTTCTAACTTTCTTTTTAAAGGGCTTTTAGATGTGGATTTCCAGATGAGCTCTTTGAAGTAGATGCAAGGCTGTGCAATTTTTTTTTTACAGGAAAAACTATGAGGGAAAATCCAAATTATTCTTGCTCTCAATCCCCTCCTCAGTCATTCTCTTTCCCCTCACCATGGTGTGTGCAGAGCAGGACGTGGGTATTGGTCAATATTTCCATGGTCCAGCTACACCAGAGCTGGGGGAAGGCACCCTGAGGCTCCTTGTGCAGGGAACACCATTACAGAGCTCTTTCTTGACCCCACGTGAGGCTGGTGTGTGGTTTTTAATGACCTATTGTGCCACAATCCTTACCTCACATTGGTGATGTTGGGGGGATTTGTCACTTAGAGAAATTCTCTCAGATATTTCCCAGGTTGTTCTGTGCTTCTGTTCTTGCCTGGGCAGCACATAAATGCCTGTAAGCCTGTTCATGCTCTCCATGTCATTCTTGTTCTTAGGAATTAGGTTTTTTTTTATACTGCACATATTATTTATGCATTTGAATGTCTTCATTTCAGTTCAGCTGTCCATCCCTGGTATTTCACTTCAAAGTCCCAAATTCCTGCTTCTCTTATAGGTCATTACTGAGGTATTTTTAGACAGCAATGTTAGCTGATAATTATGATAAGTGAAATAAAAACAGTATTCATTTTGGTTTATGAAAAGTCTGTGAAAGCTTTAAGTGGAGTTTAAGTTTGCATGTTAAGAATAATTTTCCTTCAGGAGTAAGAAATTAAGAAGACTTTGGTGCAAGTATGATAGAAATATTTATAGTTTTGATTCATAGACAATAATTCAGAAAAAGAGGTGTCTGCTTGGTCATGGGAAGAAGCTGAAAGCTGGTGATGCTTATTTACTAGAAATACTGGAAATGTGTTAAAATTGTGTGCTTATGGAAAGGGGTGTCAATGACAGGGAAGAACATCCAGTGCAAATGCTCAGGAGAAGCTGAAGCTTTGTTCTCCAGCATGCAGTGACCTTCTGAGGAAAATGGGACAGAGGCAGTCCCCACAGACTGTGCAAGCAGAGAAGAGTGAAACAAAATGAGGGTAGAAAATGGGGCTGCCACCTTGAAGGTGAGACTGCTGAGAGGAAGTCAAAATATTCATCAGCCTGTTTCCCAGATTCTGTATTTTGTGTAACTTCAGGAGAAAACTTTGGTTTTTGTGTTTTTTAAATAAGTGGCAGAGCTGTAAATAAGTACCACAGCAGTAGTAAATACTTGGTAATGACTCAAGTGTCATTGTGTGAAGTGTGAGCCTGGTGTCACAGCAGTCAAGGCTGACATGGCAGGGCTCCAGCAAGACAGGAGTGTGTGGCAGGAGCTGCTCAGCCTTCCCAGTGACCTTCCAGTGAGTGTGGGATGGTGTCATCACAGGGGGTGTGCATCACTTCAACTGGAGACACGGTGGGAAATCCACACTGTCAAAATCAACTATTGCTCCGCTGGGCAATCTTGGTGCATTTTGGGTTTAAGCAGGCATTGCCCAAACAGGATTAATATACCAGTTCAGGAAACATTTCAGATTCCTCTGAAATGGAAACAACTTCCTTTTTTTTTTTTTCCAGATTTCTTTGCAAATTCATTCTCCTGTTCATCTGATTTGCTTTAGCATGTTAATAATTAAGTTGTGCAGTCTCTTTTCATTGATGGCTTCTTTAAGCTTTCATTCTTTCCATTTGCTTGATTTTCTACATGGAGAAGTTGTCTGGTGTGGCTCTTCAGTGCTGTGAGGCAAAAAGCCATCACTGCCAATCCTGCAGGAAATATTAAATGTTTAAACACACACAGACATGGGGCTGCTCTCATCCAGGTGAAAAGGAGTCTAAAACATGAGCTGGTGCTGTGAGCTAACAGCTGCTTTGCATGCAAAAACATCTCTCCCCTCAAACTTTATTAACAGTTGTGTGGCTTCATCAGAGGGAGCAATGGTAGGAGGAGGCCAAGTGTAAACAAGGCACAGGTGGCTCTGTGTGGGGACTTTGCAAGGGCGTCTGGACCTGTTCTGAGCAAGATTTATATAGATAAAATCATCATATCTATATCTATGATGGGATTGTATCCATCTATCTATCTAAGAGCAATCCCATCACTTCTGGCACTGGTGGAACAGAACTCCTTTTAATAATAGCGGGAAATGATATGGAAAATGTGTTAGGGCTGTGTGAGGGAACAGTGACTTCCCAAAGCCTCCATGTGTTTCTGTAGACCATGCTTTACCTCAGTTTATTCTCAGAATAAGGAATATTCTGACATCAGAATAATCTCGGGCTGGGGCTCACAGGTAGTTAATATTTTTGAACTGAAATGTCCAAAAATGATAAAAGTAGTCAGGATTGTAACAATTTTCCCTATTTAGCACAAAGCTGAACTATTGAGAGGCTAAAGCTCACTCAACCAACCCGTCCCCAGCCCCAGTTTGACTGCAGAGGAAATCTATTACTCATTTCCTGCCTCTACTTAAAATAAAGAGCACCCTCTGCCCAGGACCGTGTCGAAGCAGTCACATCAGCACTGCTTTTTTGGTGATAATAATAAAAGTGACAGAAGGGGATTCCCCTGAGTGTTTGATGCTGTTCTGCTGGGTGGTTCCAGCAGTCCCAGAATAGCTGTGCAGGCTCTGGGCTGCAGTGCTGGGCTCACAGGTCCCTCTGGCTTCACCCTTCCTGGAAACCTGGGGCCTGGTTTTGAGAAATAACTGGAGGGGCAGAGCAGGAGCTCTGCTGTCTGAAATGCAGAAATAGCTGTCATCAAGGAACAGGAGTGACTCTTCTCTAACAAGGGCTGGAGGGGAAGGCACCAGAATGGCCCAGCTACAAATACAGGGTTGAGCACTAAAAGCCCTGGTTCCAGGGTCAGCTTTTGCAGTTCCTAAAGCTGCTGGAAGTTGTCAGTGGGCATTACACCCCAGAGAAATGCATTACTGATGCTGGAGATCAGGAACAGGACTTCTGATAGTTCTCCATTTAACATGGGGCCCTTCTAAGCTGCAGACATAAATAAGTACTGTGATTACTTGTTTAAGTGGAAAACCTTTAAAATGCATTCAGAACTTGCAGTATGCTCCAGAAGGGTGTAATTTCTATGTTGTCATGTTAATATCCAGACAACAGGCCAGCACTTAGTTCTGAGAAGCAGGGTGTATTAGTTACCATCATGCTGACAACTCCAACACCATTTTCTAATGACTGAAATTTAAAAAACCCAGAGCCATAGCCAGCATAAATCATACTAATTTCATAGATAAAATCATACCAATTCCAGAGATATGAGTGAAGCTCCAGTGCCATTCAGTAAGCACACATCCCATGTGCTATGGTGTTTATGTTTGAAGAGGTGTGATGTGCTGATTCTGGTCTTGACAGCATCTCCAAGCCCCAGCAGTACTTAGGAGTACCTGAAGGAGAGAGGAAATTCAGAGGGAAGATGCTGTGCTGAGGTGGTTCACACTCAGGAAGGGTCATGTGCAGTGCCATACCCTCTCTATGAACACAAATATATTTGCCCTGCAGATCTTGTTTATCCTTGTGTGAGTGATAAGAGATTACCATCCAAATAAATAAATACAGGAGAAATAAATACAGAAGTCAGAAAGATCTGTAGGTCTATGTTAGTATTTGGAATGGGAGAAGGAAATGGCTGCTCTTTTTGAGCTTTTAATACTGCCTGCAATGGCTGGTGCATCAAAGTGAGCAGGGTCTGAGTGTTGTCAGTAATTCCAGAGTTGAGGCTTGGGCTGCATCTGTTGTACAGCTTCTCCCACTCAGAAAAATACACCCATGCATGCAGGGAGATGTGTTCAGAGAGAAGGCATGGCTCTGCATGTGATCCTTTGAGTGAGAGAGGAAATCTCCTGGTGCTTCTGCAAAAATTAAAAATTTCTACAAAATTACAAATACTAATTTGTAATTTTACAATTACCTTATTTGTAATTGTAAAATCACAAATTAGTGCCATACTTTTTGTTGGGGAGCCTCTTTCTGGGGGGCAGCACCCTCCTGGGTGGGTTCAGGGCTCATTGCGTTTCCATGAGGGCTGGCTCCATCCCTGGTGGTGGTGGCAGGGTTGAATTCTGCCCTCAGCTGCCATTAACTTTAAGGGCACAACATGGACCAGGCTTTTCAGGTTCATGTAAATGCTCTTGGAGGCTGAGCAGAGGTCACAGAGAGTTGTTGGCATAGAGCCATGAGTGGTAAAGTAGGCTGAGTTTTATTTTCCTCAGCACCCTTACTTTTAAAGGATTGTGTGTTTTTTAGAGATGAGATTTTTTTAATTACATCTAATGTGTTAATTTCTTGCTGTGAGCTGTGCTGCAGCAGCATTGTGTGCTGTTGATCAGCTCCTGGATTCCCCTCTGGAAGTGGCTGCATTTTCAGGGATGAGATACTATGAAATTTGTGCTACCTGGAACATGAATATGTAATTTTAATCTATATTTTCATTTGGCTAAATCTTAAATCTTTCTAACCTAAGAACCTTAAGATGAGATCAGGAGAAGTATGTAAAATCTCACTGTTTTGAGTGAGAAATATTTCTGTGTAACCAGAACTGCGTTAGAAAGACAATGTTTATGCCACAGTGTGTCATTAAAATATTTCCACTTTTTTCTTACACTGAAAGTGTGGAAACAAAATCAACATTCTCACTAATATTTGACTTTACATGCTGCAAAATGTTGCTCCTGTATTACATGCTCAGGTTGTTTTTAGAAAGTTTGAGATCTGTAGATGGATCTTTCCTGAGACCTTTGAGATGTTGCTAAAGTGCTTCAAGAATGACTTTTCAGTTTGCCTATTTAGGTGCTGTTCTGGGGAGCTCTGGATCACTGTGATTAAGCCCATTTTAATAAATCTTTAAAATGCAAATCAGCTTCTGAAGTTTGTGAACATCTCATGGAAGAATGTGCAAGAAACCTGTGTGTATACAGTACATACATGTGAGTGCATATAAATATTTGTGTGTGTATGTAAACACAGTGACAGAGACACATATTATTTTGGTATTTGCTGTATTTGCGGTGTTATTCAGTGAGAGGCAGAGATTCTGCAACTCTATTGAAGCTAATTTTGTTGCCTGAAGGTGTGGTCTAAGGCTATGAATCTTCTCACATGTTCGTGTTTAAGTTGTTTTAAACCATATGAAAAATATCTGAAGTGCCAAAATGTTTAGGCATTCTAATCCAAATGATATGAGTAAGAGGGATAAGCATTTTTCATGTAAGAAAAGATTAAAGAAGAAAAAAAACAACCCAGAATTAAATCTGTTATACTTCACAATAAATAGTTTTGCTTCCAAAGTATCTGCTGAAGCCACCTGTGATGCATGCCCAGCCACCTAGCAGGGACTCCAAAGATGTATTCCTGACAAAAAACATTTCCTTGACTATTTGTTCAATTACTTGTTTTCTTTTCCTTTTTTCCTGCCTGTTTTCCTTCAGAAAAAAATATTGCTTAAAGGAGAAATCCTGTTTTCAGATTGGTTTTGTTTTTTTCACTTGGCTGAGTGATGAGAGCAGAAATTCCATGCTGGATTGGACTTATTGGAGAGCTGTATCTCCAGAAAAGCAGGAGGCCAATTAGGGTCTGTGTTTGAGTAATTCAGCCTGCTGGAGAGAGCTGGGAAGGGGAAAGGACACAGCAAAAGTGGCTGCAGTGCTGCATTTTACAGCAGCATCAATAGAGGGGACCTACTGGAGGGGATTCTGGTTGGTGTTGTACTAGAAATTATAAACACTAAAGGTACAGATGAACTGCTGGTGATTAAACTTGGTTTAAGCTATGGAGTTTGGGTTTGATTCAGCTCTGAACTTTGTGAATCCAGCTGTCAGGAATGGCCTGTGTTGGCCCTTTTGGTGCTTTTGTGAGGTTTTGATGAGACACTGCTCCCCAGTGTAAGAAAGCATCTTCATCTTCACAGAATCACTTTTGGAATATTCCTTCAAAAAACAACAACAAAAAAAACCCCCAAACTGCTCCCTAAGCAATAGTTTTGAGCTGAAATACAATGCCAGTAAACGATTTACAGTGCAGTTCCTTTTCCCATGACTTGCTTATCTGACTGTCTTGCTTTGCAAATGAAACCTGCTGCTTCTGTTGCTGATCCTGCCACTGCTGTCATGAGAGTTTGGTATGTGCACTTGAAGCTCAACGCTGCTTTCCTTTTGCCCTGTGCCAAAACCTCGTGTTCTGGGGAAAATACAGCCTGAATGGTGCAACTGAGGGAAACAGGTTTGTGGCAGCAAACATCACCAGGAGGATGGTGTAAAGTTCCCCTAAGACAAGTGGCAGTGCAGGATGTGTATTAGGGGGATCATAGGAGCTATGGAAAGGTCCCCTGGGCTGGATGCATGTGTGATAGAACTTGGTGGGATTATTGGGGTTACACAGTCCAGCAGGGATGACTTGGCCTTTTAAAAAACCTGTGCAGAGTTAAACTCTCTGTAAAGCCCTAACTAGAGCCAGAGCAGGGCTGGCTTGGTGCCACAGGTGTTTTCTTGTTCTCACGGAGTGCAGAGCACAGGATGGATGAGCTGCAGAGGTGGCACATGTCCTTCCTCCCCTTGTCTCTCCACACCAACAATTTACAGATTATCCATGGTGCTGGCTCAGGAACCATCCAGCCCTAGTGCTGAGATGAAAATAGGGTTTTCTCATGACACAAATTGAGATGAAAATAGGGTTTTCTCATGACAGAAATAACTGTGCTAACTTGGTTTGATTCCACTTTCTGAGGCTGTACCATGATTGGTGTGTCACCCAGATGGATTTATTCAAGCACAGTATGAAAATGGCCATTACAGAAATAGGCACAGTCTCTCCAGTGTTGATGTAAAACCTGACAGAGATGACACTGAGTGGATGTAACTTCATAAAATCGCATTTACTGTTCTGCATTCAATAAAATCCTCTTATTTATTTAGGTTTTGGAATGAAAACATGATTTACTGCTTTTGGGGTTTGAATGAACATTAAACCTGAAGGTTCTTCCAATGGAAAACATTAAATATGAAAAATTCAGTGATACTCTATAGAACTTTCAAATTCCAGGATACAGAATTTCTGCAGAGTTCCCAGCATATGTTATGTCTTTTTTTTAAGTAACCGTGGAGTGTTTCTCCTGCTATGGGAAGAATTCTTTGGAAAGCTTTTAGCTGCAAAAAATCCTGCCTTACAGTGTACATTATTGTTTATTGATTGCCTGTAGTTTGTTTTAAGCTTACCCAGCTTGTTATATTATTTTTATACTATAATTATAATACAGTAATATATAACTACAATATAATATAATATTATAATAATATAATTATTGCCATACCTCTTGGTGAGGTAAATTATGCAGTTGATTTTAACACAAAGTCATAACACAGAATTACAGTAAAGTGTAGTTGAGACTTCAATTCTAAATTCTTCAAATAAAGTTTTTCTTTCAAATTTTTAATGCCCAGTTTTGCCACACTTTTTTTTTTTACCCCAGAACTTAATTTTTAGGTATTTGCTCATTATGATGGGCTGGTTTTGTGTTTTACTTCCAAGAAGTATGATAGTTAAGAAGGGCAGTCAGGTCTTTGGAGGCAAATTGTTGATGTCTTTTGTTGTGCTGCATAAAATTATAGCTGAAAGCCTTTTCACAAGTGCAGCTGATAGCAGTGGTTAGTTAGGGTTTAACATCTGACTTTAAAGCATAATTGTCCCTCAGAATGACTCCTAGAAGAGAGAAGAGTGGGCAGAGACACACACCTAGAGGAGAGAATATGAATGGTTGTGTGCTTATTCTGTATTTATTTATGACTTCTGTTTGGTAAAATTGCCCTTTCAGGTAAGTAATTTTCCTTTTTCATCATGTGGCTTAGGCAGGAGGAGCTGAAATCAAATGGAAAAGTTGGTAAGTTTTAGATTCAAAAGTCCAATAGATGCTTTGGAAATGAAGAACCAAAGAATGCCTTGAGGTGGGAGGGACCACAAGGATCATTGAGGATCTGTGGGGGTAATTTTAGCCAAATTATTTTTTTCCATTGGTACAAAAACTTGTGCCAGATTTTCCCAATAACGATGCTGTAATAATTCCTGCCTTTAACATTTGTTTTATAACCTGGTGCATAAATGTGTGTGTGTTTGGAAGAGTCACTTTGGCCACAGTGAGATGACAAACCAGCTGCACACGTGTGTCACTGTCAGTATCATTTCTGACCTGGTGCTAGGGGTCTGTTAATGCCAAAACCCACCTTGTTTTCTAACTCCCTTCCCTTTTAATGTCTTATTTCCCACAGTGTTTTTCTTGAAGGGGTATTTTGGCAGCCTTGGTTTGTGCTTGCAAAGCTGCTGCGTCTTTCTGCTTGCCCTTTCTTGGGCAACACCACCATTGGTCTTATGTGACTCTGTGGGGTTTTAGTGTTTGAAAAGCAACAACGTGGCCTTGTCTAAATCAAATTAGCCCAGCTGAAGTCAGTCCTGAAAGCTGCAGTCATTCAGTCTGAGATCCCCAGCCAGCAGTGCATACATTGCCCTGTTTCAGTAGTAATGCAATTCCCCTACAGGATGTACTGATGCTTGTTTTTGATAGGGAATATGTCTGATGCTCAGAGTTATATTAACTGAATATTTGAAGGCCAGGGAGATTGCTCTTGTGATGAAATTCTTCTCTGATGTGGTTATCATTAAAGCTGGCTGGAAGTGTTTGGTTTGGAAAGCTGTGTTCTGAGAAATGCACGCAGGATAATTTTTACTTCAGTTTCAGCTGAAAACAGAAAAATCTGTTTGTGAATGGTGTTGTGATGCCTTGTGGGAGCAGATCTGTGTGTGCAGTGCCTTGGCTCTCCTGTGCATCCCAGAGTCACTGACTCCTGTAGTCCCAGCAAAAAGAGGGACTAGCAATGTTTGAGATGTAATCTGTGCTGTCAGATTCACACTCTTGTATCTAAATTTCTTACAGCAACGTGTTCATTAATGTGTGGCAGTTTTCTCTCTGTTTAATTTTTGTTACATGCAAATCCTCAAACAGGGCTTCATTATTTGTTGTAAATGTACAAGTTGTGGTTTGAGGCATTAGGAAAAGCAAGGAGAAGTTCATATATCAGATGCAATGGGAAATTGAGGTTTTTCACAGATCCTTATACCAGCAAGGGCTGCTGCCACGTCTCTGACCAGGTCCTGCAAAAACTCAGTCCCCTGCTGTACCATTAGCACAATGGCAGGAAGCCTGCTGTGCCTAAGCAGAGCAATTTACTGTGATTTCAGAACTTTCAGTGGTGTTTTGAATATGCTGAAAACATGCAGTCCATGTGGTGTCCTCAATATAAGGACCTTGCTCTTATCTCTGAAATGCTGAGGGAGAGAGGATGTGCTGCTGAGGAAGGATGCTGCAACAGAGGCTTTGTTATCAATGTGAGTGTGGGGATGTCACACTCTTAAAGTACAGGGAGGCATTTTGGAATGGTGTTACTCTTTGCTTGCATCCTAAAACCTACCAGAGTGGGGTGGTTTTTGGCAGAGAGTGTGGATTTTATTAGTGGGGAGAAAGGTGATTTTAGTTTTTAGTGGTTTTGCTTCGTTGCCTTACTCTGCAATTGGATGTGGCGCTGTGTGTCATGGTTTAGTTGAGCTGTTAGGGCATGGGTTGATATCTTTGAGGTCTCTTCCAACCTAATCACTCTGTGAATGTTGTAAGACACTTAAAAAGCATCTTTGAGTTCGGGTTTGAAAGGCAGTAAATATAATTCATCTAGCAGAAGCAACCAACATTGAGGCAGAAAAGGAGAAAACGAAATCTTCACTGCAACTCCAGGCTGCAGTGCAGGCTCACTGAAGTTAGCTAGGACACTGAATTGTGTGCCAGCACTTGCCCTGCATGCTCCTTACCAGGACTTCAGGGACCTGGATGTCCTTTCTGTGTGTCCCTGGGGCTGGCACACAGCAGTGCAGTGCTGCCTGACAGGGTTAGGTGTGGGCACAGAGCTTGGTGTGTCTTTCCCATGCTGCTTTCCTTCCTTTCCTACAGTTTCCTGTCCTGACCAGGATGATCATCTGGTGATTTCACCAGGTACCACTGGGCAGCCCCAGCCCTGGCAGCGAGGGAACTCCTTGCTGGCAGCTGCTCAGGAGACAGGGACACTGGAGAAAATAAGAGAAAAAACATGGAAAACCAGGCATTTCCTCGTGGAAGGCACTGTGGCCATGAATTTCCAGCTTGGGAAGCCATTCCTCTTCTTGCTCTGCTGTCAATCCAGAGAGTCTCAAACTTCATTTGCGCTCATTTCACACAGAGTTTGCTTATCAGCCTGAAAGGCGACTGTCTGATCTTTCCTTTGGCGTGCTTTCACTTTTAAGATCTTCCCTTTCTTATGTAAAAAAGGCAATTAGAGTCGTATCTGTTTATTTTAAACAAAATGGCTGTTAATTAGCGTGATCAAAAACCCTGCCATTGTAGACTATGGGCCTCACTTTGTAGTCTCGCTAAATTGCATACAGTTTGGTGCCAGCTGACATGATAGCAACACAGAGCCTGCCTTTTTTTAACTTAATGAACAAACAGATTTATGAGCCTTTGTTATCTTCTGGTTCAGATCTATAGGTTGGGAATGCATTATTTAGAGTTCTTGTTTCTTAATGACTAATGTCATGTTGTTACTTATTAAGAGTGCTTTAACTTCCTGGAGAAGTTTTGTATCCCCTTGTTTCCATTTTCTTTTCCCTTTTTTTTTTTTTGATGGCTTAATTAAACAGTACATCTGTGGTACACAAAACTAGTTGAGATGCACTTCTCTTGTTGCATTCAGATGTTTCAGCACTAACTCCATAGTGCTCTGAGAGCACTGGGTATTTTGTCATCCCTTCAAAGCAGAATAAGGGCAGTTCCTCAGTTTTTACCTTGCCTCCATCACTGCCTGATATTTATCATAATTTGTGGGAAAAAAACGCCCACAACAATCCATCAGTGTAGCCCTGCTTTGTTTTTGGACAGAAAAAAGTTAAGAATATTGCTGATAAAGCATGATTCCCGTCTGTAGGCTTCTCATCTTGACTGAATGACAGTGTGTCCTTCTAAATGAAAAAACATGTTAAAAAACCAAAAGACATTTCAACGAATAAGTGAACATTCTGTGTGCTTTCTTTTCTATTACTGTGACTTATACTTCTGCAGGGAAGGTGCTCATTTCAGAGAGTCAGGAAGGTCTGGGTTTTGTGTTTGGTTGGGCAACTTCTGATGGTTATGGAAACAGCTGCTGGAACTAGAATGTAGGAAATGTAGAGCTGGAATTCATGAGAAGATCCCCTATTCTTGTCACCAAGTTTCCCTGCACTCTAATATAGCCATTTTTATGTTAAATTCCTCTGTATGCTGACACAAGGCCTAATTGACCCAATATTTCCAGGAGTAGCTGATTATTCAGGTATGTCATTATTTCTCTGCTGTTTTATCTGTTGGTCATTATTGAAGGATTCAAGCAAAATCCTTATTTGCATAGAGAAAATCAAAATTGAAGTCAAGTCATAAGCAAAGTCAGTGAGCTGGCATAAATTTGATTAAAAGAAGGTGTGATCAGGCCATTTTATGGGTTTTACTGTCATTTAAAACTTTGCATTGAGTGTAATTCTTGGCTGTAATTCTCCAAGTACATGTTTAATTTAAAGACATAAGACAATTAATACTTTTTCCTGTGGTTATATTTCAGTGTTAAGCCATACACAATTTCATGTTAAAATATTGAAGGAAATGTTACTTGCTATGATGGAAGATTAAGGTAGTAATAATATATTTCCTCCAAGGGGAAAAAAAACCAAACCAGAAAAAGTCAATCTGAAAACAAATTGAAAGTACTGCAAGTTTTAGTGTTACTCTGGTTGAATCACACTTTTTTAACTGTTGTACTTGTAATTTCCAAATTGGAAAGAAATGAAATACATTTGGGTTTTCCAGTGGAGAACCATTTTTAGAAAGATTTTTTTGGTTTCATCTGTCACAACATTGTACTGAAATAAAATAAAGGCCTTTTCTATTTCAACACCATAAAATTAAAAATAAACATCAGGTGAAAGTAATTTTCAGATGGTTATTTTTCTTTGTAGATGAAATAGTGCTTTTTAAGGCTAATGTTTAAAATGGAAAATTTTCAAATTTATCAAGAGACCTTTTCTAGGTTTTTATCAAATTGAAATATAATAAAAAATTCCTTTATTTATTTAAAATGGTCCATATAAAGGACACAGTAATTTACAGTGGAAATAATTATTTGCAAGTTGTTTTAGTCAGGATGGGTTTTTTATTAGTGAATGAAAGAATAAAAAAGGGTATATACAGTTAAACAAAAATAATTCTGGAGAGAATAGGAGTTCAGCATTGGGGTCCATTTCATCCTTAATTCAAGGACAAGGAACTGTTCAATGAAAAAAACAAGGAAGATATTTTGATAACATAGGATTATTAGGCACTACCTGTAAATAACTTGTGGATCTTCCTAATAAAACTATTCTGATTTAAAAAATAAATTAACAAATCAAGATCTTAGATGA
Source organism: Pheucticus melanocephalus (assembly GCA_013398405.1). Lineage (NCBI taxonomy): Eukaryota > Metazoa > Chordata > Aves > Passeriformes > Cardinalidae > Pheucticus > Pheucticus melanocephalus. The sequence goes on along the minus strand of VZSJ01004263.1, from coordinate 413,732 downwards.
ATTACTGAAGTTTGAAGGTAAATGAGATGTGTTTTCAGTCTCTATATTCTCCTTTTTGCCTCAGAACATGAAGTATTTACTCAGGAGATGGTTTATGAGGACAACTCTCTCATGGCGAGTTATTCTGTAGTTGTTCAGTTCCAGGAATTTGTCACTGTGATAAAATGGTTGATATTAGCAGTTATTTTTCATCTTGACTAACTGAAATATTCTATGATTACAAATTATATAGGGTTAAAAACATTTATGCAAGTGCTATTTTTCATGTGCTGGTTAATTTACATATATTTTACGTTTAATTAACATATATAATATTTTGTCTGTAGATGTAATAGAAATGGGGCTTTGATCCATCCGAGTCCTTCAGCAGATGCTTAACCTTAAGCACATAAATAATTCCATTGTTTTCAGTGTCTTTAATCTGTGCTTTTAAGTGCTTTGTTGGATTGTGGCCTAGTATAATTATATGTTTGCAATAACAGTTGCTTATTAAAAGCAGTTGTTAGATCTCAAAAATAATATAAAAGAAATAACATGAGAAAATATGTATCAAACAGTACTGAAAAAACACATGAAAATGGTTTCAAAATCCCTATTTGCTTGTCATTGTCCATCACACTGCAGATCCTGCTTTTTGTGGCACTCCTTTCTTTAAAGAGGGGAAGACCAAGGCATATTAGGGAAGATCTCACAGAAATTTATGTAGAAATACAGGAATTTTTAAGAAATTGTAATTTTAAAATTACAATTTTTAAAAAGTTGTAATCGTTATTAACACTGAAGTCTGTAATAAGGATGAGATTTTAAAAAATAATTTGCTTTCAAATAATTGTAAAGCTTGGAGTAGATCATTCCTAGCTGTCAGTCAGTCCCACAGGGCTTTGCTGCTTTCTTAGTAACAACAAGTGGGTGCAAGGGAGTGGGCAAGTCAGGAGTAGGGGTCTCTTCCCAGCATTTCATTCAGTATTCGCTGAAAAAACCACTGTATTCAGTGTTTTTCATTTTTCCTTGCTCTTCTACCTTGGGTCTGTTCTGTAATGTTCCATTCTGTGTCAGAGCCTCTCCATTTCCTTTAACCCAGAGCAGAGATTAAGGACCTAACACTGAATTTTACAGTGGTCATTGGACTCTGTCAGGCTTCTCCTCATAAACCATCTCCTGTGTAAGCACCTCATGTTCTGAGGCAAAAATGAGAAAATAGAGAGACAGAAAGCACATCTCATTTACCTTCAAACTTCAGCAATCCATCTAAGATCTTGATTTCTTAATTTTTTTTTAATCAGAATGGTTTTATTAGGAAGAACCACAAGTTATTTGCAGGTAGTGCCTAATTATCCTATTTTATCTTAATATCTTCCTTGGTTTTTTTAGTGAACAATTCCTTGTTCTTGAATTAAGCATTGTGGTCCACTTCATCCTTAACTCCCATTCTCCCCAAAATTATTTATTCTAATTGTATATCCTTTCTTATTCTTTCATTCACTAATAAAAAAACCCATCCTGACTAATAACTCTTGCAAATAATTATTTTCACTGTAAATTACTGCCATTTATATTGACCATTAACCACTGTATTTTGCTGTGGTAAAATGTTCTGATGGGACCTGGGTGATGGTGCTCACCTGGCAGCCAGCCCAGCTGCATCCCACAGACACTTGCTAGGAGAGTTTCTGGATTATAAACCCTCTAAAAGTTAGTGTTGGTATTAACCATTCCTACTGACAAGTTTAGGAAACCACTTGTGTGAGTGAAACATTTCAGCACCAAGTGCTTGTATCTCTCCTCTCGATACATTCATTACTGCTTTCCTCATCTACCTGCTCCTCTGAAATACTTTTTCAGTTTATTTTTCCATGGACGCTCAAGCAAAATCACAATAGTGGTAATATAAAGGCAATTTTCCATGGTCTTTTGTGCCTCTGAGTCAGAGCTTACGTAGATTTTACAGCAAATTGTCACTTCTGCTCTTCCAGCAGAACCATCTTGCCTGGTCTGCCAGCCAAATTTTTTGAGTGCATTTACAACTCATGTGAGCAGGAATAAATGACCACAAGCATCCAGCAGCACTCAAAGGGTAAAAGAAATGTGAAATGATCTGTAAATGTCACTGTTATGTGTGATAAAAAAAGAGGGCTTGGCTGGTCTAAGTTAGAATATCCAGCAGTACTGAGTGAATAGAATACCAGGATGGATTCAGAGTAAATTTATTTCCTTATTAAATATATATAATTATATATATGTATTATAAATATAATATATATAATTGTATTTGTATTGTATTTGTATATAATTGTATTGATATATTAATTGTATTTATTTGCATAATTCTATTTTTATATCATTATATTTGTATTTATATATATTATTGTATTCGTATATAATTATATCTATAATAGATAATTGCATACATAATATATATATTTATATATAATACATAATATATATAATGTCTATTATATACTCCATATAATTACATATATATATTACGTCTCTTATCTATTACATATAATATATGTTACGTCTCTTATCTATTACATATAATATATAATAGATATATAATTTTTCTTATGTATTTCCTTATGTGTAATATGAACATGGTGGGACATGTGGGTACTCTGTGTTGTTCCCTAGCAGAGGAGTGTGTGTGATTTCATGTACAGGGTGTGGGATGCATCACCCAGAGCTCCTAAGTGCATGGCCTGGGCTGGAGATGGGTGATTTATTCCTTATTGCTTCAGGGGAACACAGGATGTGCAGCCCAGGTGAGCAGCACTGTTTGTGAGAGCTGAAGAGCAGCAGAGGATGGCAGGAAAAGCAGAATCCTTTTGTGGCTGAGGCGCTGGGGAAGTGTCCTCCCGCAGGCCCTGGGGTGGTACCAATTTCCCCAGGAAGGAGTTCATTAGTGTGCCTTGCTGTTCGTGCAGGAAGGTGTGGGCTGTCCCGGGGCCGTCTGTGCTCAGTGGGAAATGTCACCTCGGATCAGAGTGGCAGTGCTGCCAGCCCCGCTGGCCCAGGGCAGGGCGTCTCTGAGCTCTCCTGTAATGCACAGTGACTGCCCCAGCGCTGCCTCGCTGGCTGCTAGCAGATGACAATGGGTGCCACCTTCTGCAGCTCAGATAAATGACAACTTTGGGGAAGGTCACAGCTCGGTGTGAAAAGTCCTCCACACCTTGCAAGGAAAAGAAAAATCTCATAGCCTGTTTAGTGCCTTTCCTGCTCCTGTCTCTCTGCTTACACAGGTGGAAATGTTGAAATTAGATAGCAGAGTGAGGGTGACGGTGAGACTGTTGTGGTTTGATGTGGCTCTGAAATTGCCCTTCATTGTCAGAAGCTGTTAGGCTGAGGAGTGAAATGCACTCCTTGAGTGGCAGCAGGAATTGGTAATTACCTTTAATTCTCCACAGGGGCACCCAGAGCTGTGGGCTTTGCCCACGTGCCAGAGCTGATGCAGAGAGAACAGGGTGGATGCTGGAGCGTGGAGGGGCAGAAATGGGTTTGTGTCCCCTTGTCCAGCAGCCTTTGTGCCCAGAGAGTGCCATGGGCAGGGGCAGCTGCCCCAGCCCCATTGCCTGGAGCTGGACTGAGAAAGGGCTGCAAGCAGCAAGGTGGGAGCCGCCCTGATTTTTTTTTTTTAGCAGCTGCTGATTTTTTACATCAGCCAGGGCCTCTGAAAAGCAGCAGGGGCAGGGAGGTGCATGCTGGAGCTGGCTGGGATGGGGAAGCCATGGGCACTCTGCAGCAGGAACTGCTCCCAACCATGATGAAATGACACGAGGAAGCTTTCATCAGCTCCCCAGTGGAAGCAAGACTGAAAAATGTAACACCCCATGCCCTAATCCACTTCACATGGTCTCTGTCCATGGCTCCCACTGGCTGTCCTGCAGTGGAGCTGCTGGGTTTGCCCATGCCCAAGCATCAGAGGAGGATTGGGTGCACTGCTGAGCCCTGTGCTTGCTGGCAGAACTTGTGTTCTGCTCCATGGGCTCAAAGATGTGCTTTGTTTTACTGCCTCCCTTTCCTTTGAGAGGTACAAAGTACAGTGACAGAAACTATCATATTCAATTGGACATGCTTTCTCCAGATTTGTTAAGGATTTACTCTACACATTTGTAGCATTTAGTTGCCATGGCAATGACCTCGGTGCAAGAGGGAACAGCCTTTAGGTTGGACCTCAGATTTTCCTTTCATTTCCATTTAATTTGATTTGACTGTGAAATGTCACTTCCATTGCATTGATTAAGCTTCATTGTGGCCACCAGCTCTGTTAGAAAGGTTAAAGGGCAGGCCAGTGGCTGTCATTTTTCTCCCCCCACCCTCTTCTGATACCAGTACAGGTTTGTTTTGGTTTGTTTTTTTCCAGAGGAAGACTAAGGATTTACCCCATGGTGTTCCACAGCAAAAGCTAAAATAATGCAGCAACAGTTTGAGGTGGTGCTAACCTACAGCTTCCTCAGACAATTTCACAGCACTTTGAAAAGCAGGAATTTGTTTCTCTTTTTCTTCCTGACATATGCTCACCTGACAGATAAATAAATGGGATTTATTCAATTACCCAACACTAGCCATGTTGGAGGGAGGAGAGCCACCTCTTTTTTCCAAATCTCTGTCCCATGGGCAGGGAGCCAGTGGAGCTGTGTGTGGATCACCCTTTTGCCCAGGCTCCTTCCAGTTAATTGGGGATTTGCAGGTTTTATGCAACAGGTGTAAAACAGAGAATGGCAGCATGCTGGGATGGGAGGCTCCAAAGGAGAACCAGGCAGAAGCAAGGATTGCTTTAAGCAGCTTTATTAAAATCACTACTGTGGTATTCTTCATTGCCAGTCAAAGGCATCCAACCTTTGTAAGCAGTACAGCCCATCTACAGAATGCAAAGGTGCAAAAAATGGTGCTGCATTTGTAAAGACCTGCTCCTCTTGCTGCCCTCAGACCTCTCATTGTACTGTGTGGGCTGGAAAAATGTGTACTCTGTGGACTTGGATAAATTAGCTCTGTTAGGTGCTGCAGAACCTCTTTTGTCTGCATCTGTGTATTAGCAGGCTCAGAAGCCTTCCTGGCAAGCTGGCTTTTTGCTGTGAGCCAGCTTTTCTGCCACATGCTTCAACTAAACATCAGCTAAAATATCATCTTGAAATTTGCATATTGCATGAGAACTGAAGTTAAGATTTCTCCTGCTTAGCATGGTCAAAACTTAAGGTAAGCCCTGTAGTTATGTGTTGTTTTGTTATTTGTTAAATAGATCAGATGCTCATTTTGAAAACTTTGGTTCTTCTTACTAGTCCTGCAAATGATTGCTTTTAAAGTTTGTTTAGTTGCTTAGAATTTCAAAAGAAATGAGTAAAGCAGAAATATTAAAACAGCTTGGTCTGAAGGGAGGGATGCAAGGAAGGCTCATTAACACAGGCATGTGAGCACAAACTGGTGGGCTGGTGAGGAAGAGGCCTGCAAAAGTCAAGGGAGAAAAAAAATGTTTGACCAGGCACAGGGTAAAGGATGCTAGGAGAAACTCAAACCCCAAAGTGCTACATATGGCTTGGAAATCTTTGCAGCTGAAGGACTGATTTTCTTTCCTGACTGAGCTGAGCTTCAAATTAAGCCTCTTTCTTTTTGGAAAGGAGGGCTGAACTGGTGTGAAGAAAACTGCAGTTCTGGAGCCTGTATATTGGCTGCAGGATGGAGAAATAAATCACACGTATCAGAGAGGGAATGTATTGAACTTTATTTCCTGATTTCTGCTCCTATCTCCGTGACATGCAGCATCTGGCACCAGGGCCACCCTCTATAGGGACATCATCCCATGGAGGATGGTCAGGGCCAGCTCTGGAAGGGTGCAAATCCTGGGATAGGCTCAGTGGAGAGGGCTTGAGCTGGGGAAAGGTTTTCAGAGGGAAAACCCTTCCTGCTGTGTCCCTGTGTGTCACAGGAGGGGGGTGACTTCAGCTGCCAGCCCTGCAGCTCAGGGTTACCTGGCAGTGCAGGTGAGAGCCTGGCTGGAGGTGAGGCTCTGTTATCTGAGTTTATGGCTCCTGGGATGGCTGTCAGAGGGAGGGCAAAATCTCCATGCCAGGTGCCCTGCCTGAAAGCACTGTTTGCTTCCAAACTTTTACTTGCATGAATAACTGGTGGGAGAAAGAAGGAGAGGAGGAGAGAGAGAAGGATGTAACTTCCCACATAAGCAGTAAGATGAAAAACCCCTCCTGAAGCTGGAGTGACCCTGAGCTGGTGGCCTGTGGGATGGTGCTGTCTGACAGAGCTTTTCTGCTCCTTGGGACTGGGGGCAAGTGGAAATGCTGGGTGTGAGATCCATCAGCTGCTGAGGACTTGTGCTTATCCAAGCAAATTGTCACCATGCCTATAGGGTGAGGAGGGGTTTGGAAGTGCTTGAGCTGGACCCTGGCCCATGGAGGTGCCACAAAAATTGGGATGCTGCTCATGGGTCTGGATGTTCTCTGTTGTCTGAGCCTGGGTTTGTAAAAGAGAGTGTTAGTTATTTGTAAAAGAGAATGTTAGTTCTGAGCTCTGTGTGTGTCTGGTTCTAACTGGGCATCACAGCCACTTTTGGTGCTTGTCGCTGCTTGGAATGGACCCAGTTTTAGGGCAAGGTGGTCGGTTCTCCTTTGGAACAGAATAATGGGAATATTCTCAGAATGTGAATGCACATGCTGTGGACTTCCACAGAAGAAGAGTTCTACTGCAGTAATGCTTCAAAACCTCCAAATTACTTACACCCTGAGTCAGTATTTGGAGATGAAGAAAGTGTGGGACCATGGGAAAAGCATCAGATTAGGAGAAAATACTTGACTTCTCTGTGCACTCTAGATTTTTTTTAATATGGATCATGGTACTTGGTTTCCTGCATAAAAACAATTCAAGGCCTTCAGAGTACATATTGCTAATTTTTGTTGCATTCTATGAAGAGGTTCCTTTTAGAAAAACAGTGTTTAAGACTAAACACTGAATGTGGTGCTTGTTCTTCATGGCAGTTGTGCCATGTGGTAGAAATCCCATTTTCCAAACTCCCAGCCACACCCTGTGATGGAGACAGAAGAACAGCAAATAGCTTTGTTCAGATGGCTCCTGTGTCATCCTCTCAGCTGAAAATACTGTATTAAAAACCTAAAGCAGGTGGAGAAAGTTAAAAGCTGAATTCTAAATGTTCCATTTGATGCTGTCTCACAAATCTTTGCTCAAAAATGAGATGAAATGGATTTTTTGTTTGGTTTGGGTTTTGGCCATACCCGGTTGCTCTTTCTGTCATCAGAAGTGTGTGTGGCTCATGGTCTGAGCCTTGGAGATGTTCCAGCAGGGAGGAGCTGTTGGGGCAGGTGTGGAGGGGCACAGCACCCAGAGCAGGGCGATCCCCATCTCCCTGGGGCTGCTTAGGGCAGCCACAGAGGTAAATTAACACCTCCCTTGCCACCTCAAACACATCATTTTATCCACACCCTCAGCGGAAGGTGTTCTCTCCCCCAGGTAACCAAATGTGCCCTATTTAGGCAGGAAGGGAGATGCTGTTTAATTCCTCTGCACAAAGTGAGCAGGATTCAGCACAGGATTCAGCAGCTCCAGCTCCAACACATTTTTTTTTTTTTTTTTCCACTTCTCAGCAGGAGCTGAGTATTGGCATCTCTCCCACAGCATCATGCCTTGTTGTTTTCTCTCAAGCAAAAACAACAGAAAAGGAAGATGAAAAGGAAGGAGCAGACAGATCTGAGAGAGGATTGTTAGCTCCGAGGTCTGGTGGGACCTCCTTGCAGACATTTGCAACTCGGTGTCACCCATGCCAAAGTCACACTGCAGTTTTCTGAACCCTTTATTATCTCCTGCATATGGACACTATCTTTTTCTGCTTCTGCTTGCTGCTCAACAGGAGCAGTTCATAGGAGATTTTGTCTGTTTGCCCCTGGTTTTTGGAATGTGATAATCACATTGTGGTGTTCATAGGTCATGTCATGGTATGCTATTAATACCTTTGTCGTATGTTAACCTTCTCAAAGCAATTGTATGGAGGCATAAAAGGAGAGGAGCCTTCCCTAGTTTTAGCTCAATTTCCAATTTGAATGTCAGGCCAGGTTCACAAAAATTTCCAAAATAGGTGAGAGTTATAAATAAAACTGAATGTGTTACTGTTTGGGGGGAAAGCTGTGGAACTCAGTTTTTTCTTCCAGCTCAGCCCCAGAATAGACACAGGCTGTTTTTCACTTTGAGCTTTTAGATTCCAGCAGACCTCAAACTTAACAAAAAGATCAGAAGAATTTTATGAACTGAAGAGTGAGTTTCATGCAGATATGAATCAGCACTGATATCTTGGCTGCTGTCATCATGTGAGTATGCTGTCATTGCAGCAGATATGATAAATTTGGGAATCTTAAACTGAACATACTTGTCCAGTATGCCTATGAAGCAAAGCAGGGAAAAAAGAAATTTTCAAATGCCAGAAATAGTATTTTTAGAGAAAAAATATTTTACCAGTTGTCTTTAAATTTTGTCCATAAACTCCATTCAGATTTTGAGATGCAGGAGGACTTACTGGGATTTTTGGGGCACCAAGCCAATATAAATATCTGAAATAAGAGGAAATCATAGAGCTGTTTTCTTATTGTTAATAGCATAATGCATCTTTTGTTGGATTTCCTCCCTGCAGGACCCTCCCTGCTGCAGTAGTGCCATTTACCCCTATCTTCTTTTATGGTTTCAAAGGGCCTGTTCTGCAGAGCTGCTTACAAACTGTGCTAAAGGCTGAAAATTCTTGCAGGGAATCAGACAGTTTTGATTGACCAAGTAAACTTAATTCCCAGTGACAAGAGAAAAATTAATTCAAGCATTTGGAGAGATGAGGTTTGGGGGAGTTTATAGCATTGGTCTATAATGTGAGTCTTTAATGTCTGAAGGCTTCGAGTCAGTGTTTATAAAGAAGCCTCTTCACTTTGCCCCCATTTTGAAGCACTTATTTTCCTCTCTGCTTGCAAAGATCTTAAAAAGATCTCAAATCTTTGTACTTGAGATTGCTTTTGTTCAGAGTTGTCCAGCGTTTTCTCCCCTTTCATGTTTTTTTTGCACTGTTTGCTTTGCTGTGTGCACATAGTGGGGTTTAATGCGAAATTCTGGTGGGTGAAATTGTGCATATCTCCTCCTGTTTTGCCCTTTCCTTTTAGTCCGTGAAGGAACCAGCAAAAAGGAAAATGCTGTTACTAAACATATAAATAAATCATAGATTTGTAGTTTCATAATCAGTTTAGCAGATTTTATTCTAGTTGATGTATAATATTGCATGTTTGTATGTGAAAATGAAGAGAAAGTAAAAACAGAATTATATTTACTATCAATTTTGTTAATTACGAGAAACTAGTTCACAAATACACAGGAGTACTATCTTCAGCTAACCCTTTGTCTTCTTGTTTGTTTAATAGATTAGATGGATGTACCAAACAGCATGCTGCTGGGGCAGCATTAATTTTATTATAGAATAAAAAGTAGAACTGTTGGTCTGTGTTCCTGGCACGTTTGTAAGCTATCTGACCTATTTTCTCCTCCTGCCCTCTTCTCGATGCTGACCAAATTCCTCCTCTCCTATGCCTGACTTAAAACTGGCTTACAATTAAAGCAGCCCTGGATATATTGCCCACTATCCTGGAAATAGAGAAGATATATTGTTTTATATGTTTGAGGAAAAGGGAGAGACATCTTCACCCCTTTCAACAAGGGGATAATCTGTTTACACCACAGGAATAGGTTCACTTGGTTTCCTTCCCTTTGGTTGTGGAAATAATTTCAAATATTTGCCTTGTGTTTACCAACGGAAATACCTGGATGGTTTTTCTTAAATTTATTACGTTTTAGGGGAAAAACTAAGCTAGGAGACTACACTTCCCAGAATCCTCAGGTAGTGTATGATGTCTGGTATCGACTTCTAAAATTAAAGCATTGAGGTTTTGCAGCTGCTTATGTTGAGGAGTTGGAAGTATCTGTTTCTAAATTATGTTCCTTGCAAAAAAATCCCAAACCAACCTCCCAGTATTGTGTTGTCACTGCAGATGAAAACCAGGCCTTTAGGTATCATTGACAATTTAGGTATCATTGACAACATAGTTGTTCCACATCTCCAAAAATCATGACAGATGTAAAAAAAAAAACCTGGTTTGAGTCAAAAATTTTAGACATGCCCAATATCAAGAGTCTTCTTTCCCCTGAACAACTCTTTTGTCCTGCTTTTTGTTCTGGGCAGTTGGTGATGGCTTTTAGGTTTTGGTATGCTGAAAGATAATACATTATTTAGGATTTTAGGTGTGAAAATAAAAACAGCCAATCAATATAGCACTTTATATAACACTACTTGAAATTTCTCTTTTGACCTTGACCAGTTATTTTTCAGTCAGGGCCGTCTGCAGGGAAGGGCGTGCTCAGACTGGCCTGGAAGTAACAAACTAAATTACTGTGTCCCAGCACTGCAGGTGGACAGAGCTAATCCTGCTAATGTGGCCAGGATGGATTCCAGCCAGACAGGTCACAGGGCAAGTAAATATCTCTGTGCACACCCTGAGCACACAGGCATTTGGATAGTTGAGTTTGGCACAACTTGGTGTGAGAAAAAGAAGTGTCTCGGCAGCCCAGTTCAAAATGCAGCCCCAGCTGGGATGGCACCCAGCTCAGTGCCTGTGCTGTTTCCTCATTTCAGTCCCCATCAACCCCTATTTCTCTGTTTGGCCCAGAGTTGTGAGCTTTTTGTCACCTATTAGCAAGAACGGTGTGAAATGCTTGGATATGCTTTGTTACTCTAACAATGCTTTTCCACGTCTCTGTGATTTTTCCCATTGAAGGTACACTGGAAACTTCATTTTATTAATACTCAAATCTGCATACATAATGGATTTTTAATGGCAGTGGAGGAACTGCCATTTGAGGAACCTCACAATGTGTTGAAACCTAAAAATACAACATTGTCTTCTTCTCCACCATCCCTCTGGTTCATGCGTTCTTTCAGGATGTGCCAAAACAAGTCTTAATCTCTGTCTTCGAGATACTGCATTGTAGTGTGTGTTTCAGCCTAGATAAGCTATCTGGGATGCATTTTTATTGCACTGCAAGGTATTATTATTGTTCATGTAGAATAATAGTGAAAATAGTGATTTTTTTGTTTGTATTTTTGGAGCTTTGTGTATGCCCCAGAGGTAGATAAAGAGTTTATGAAGAAAGGTTATATTTAAGAGAAATGGGTATCAGTGCTATGAGATTATACCCATGACAGATGGTTGTAACTAAAGCTTCATCTTGGTGCTGAAAAGCTGAATGAAACAGTATTCAGATTTTGAAGTAATATTGGCTTCATTTCAATGGGACTTTTGCCTGAGTAAGAACAGACTAAAAAACTCACTAATGATTCTAATTTTTTGTGTCAGCTTTGAGTAGATTTTCAAAAATTGAACTTTATTTTTGCCTATTTAGGATTGATAAAATTCCAACAACAACACGGGGGGGGGGGGTTGTTTGTTTGTTTACAGAAATATGTGCAACATTATGCCTTTGTTCACTGGGATGACAAGATATAAAACAACATTGTTTTATTCACGCTGTAAAGCAAAACATCTTACTGGGAATCATAAAAGTGGTGTAAAAGTGATTTTTTTTTTTCCTCTTAGTTTCTAGAGCTGGTTGTGAACCTCAAAAATTTGTGAGGTTCAGTCAGAATAGTTATGTAAAAGTTCAGATGCTAACCTTAAGCAAATCCAAATATCTTGAGGCTGGAAATCTCTACAAGAACACATTTCCCCTTGACTTGTCTAATACAATGAGTTCAGCCAGGCTACACCCTGGGGAGTTTTGGCCCACCATGCAGTGTGTGTGTGCTTTAAGTGCTTACACTCAGCCATGAGGGTATTTTTAATTTCATCTTGAGAAACTAAACTGAGGGACTTCACAAATGAATCCATCAGGAAGACAAGGTTAATTCTGGCCGCTGTTTGTGGGAGTATGGTGCCTTCAAATACCAACACGTTTTTTTTTTCAGTGGTGGCATTTGGAAGAATAAATGAAGTGTGACTCCCGGCATCTCTTTAGTTGCCCTGAAAATGGAATGTCAAACAGCATATAATCATCTTCCTTGTTTAAAGAAAGAGGAGCAAGTGAGAGACCTAGTTTTCTATTTGTGTCAGTTTTTGGATGTCTTAATATTCTATCTTGTCTAATTTTCCAGAGAGTGATAATAGAGTTCCTGTCAAATTAGAGGTTACAGACTCTTTAACCTTTATGTCACAAAAAACCCCCTACATTCCTTATTATTACCATGAATATAATCCAAATAAAAATTTCTCTTTTAATGCCGTTATGCTGAATGTTGCATTCCAAGCATATAATTTTATTCATTATAAATATTAAAAATATTCAGCCTGACATTAGCCTGCTTGCTCCCCGGTCTCTTTTAAAACAGGCTGATCTGGATGTGTCACCCCTTGGTCTGGGGAGCAGCAGTTTGGGCTCAGCCCCTGCACTGTCACAGCCCTGCCAAGTGCAGTTCTCAAGTCCAGCTGATGTGGCAGAGATGTTTTCAGATGGACCAGCCTGATGTCACCCTCTTCCAGGAGTGGGAATGAGACAGGGGATAAACTAAATGAATTGCACTTGCCCCACACTGGGGGATTTGTTGTCAAGAGAGCCTGATGTGGCACCACTGGAATTTCAGCTCACATCCTGCTAAGGGGGCTCTTTCCTTTTGCAGAGAGTGCTGCAAAGGCCTAAGTTCCTTTAAAATTAAAAAGCTGCAGCCCTCTTCAGTGTAAGTAGAGCTGTGGCAAGTATGACCTACTGTTTGGTCAAGTTTTGTTCTCATTTATGTGGAATCCAACAAATTTAGACCTGCTGTAAAAGGGCCTGACTTTCAAGCTTACAACAAATGAGTACTGAGTAAACTCATAATCTCATTCTTACATTGTTTTAGCTCAAAATCCAAAATGCCTTGGACTTCTGTACCCAGTCTTAGTGCCCAGTGTTCTCGGAGATGCAAATCCAAAAGGACTTTACTTTCAAGATTTAACAAATGAGTAATGAATAAACTCGAAATCTCATTCTTACATCATTTCAGTTCAAAATCCAAAATTCCTGGGACTTCTGCACTCAAATCTTAGTGTCCAGTGTTCTCGGAGATGCAAATCCAAGGCTGGGTTTTTTTGTTTTGTTTTACATCAGGTGAGCACCACATGCTTCGGTTTTGTAATGAGAGTTTTTGCGCTGTCCTAATTAATACAGTGTGCCTGTCCTGGACCTTTGAAGTAAGTGGGAGTTCTGCCACCAATTTAAATAGGAGAAGGATTTGAGCCAATTTGAACAGAAGTTTTCACTTATCTTAGTGCCTAATCTTCTTTTTAAAGGGATGTGGGAGTATCGGCACCTCCTACGTAACGCTCATCAGCGTGCAGAAGTAAACTAGTCTGGTCACTTATGGAGGCCCACTTAAAACCAGGAGGATTACTCAGGTGAGTGACAAGGCTTGGAGAACAGATTTTAGGGAAGTTAATTCAGAGTGCAAAATGACATTTAACCCATCTGTGTGAATATTACCAGTTGAAGCAGACCACAAAATCGTTCCGAAATCGTAAGATAAAAAAAATCCCCAATCCCCTTCTATGTTTTTCTTGCATTGGAGTTGTCAGGGTTCACACTTTCAAGGGTGGGTTTTTTTAAGCATCACAGCTTGTAGCTCCATTTCTTTGTTAAATTGGAGCTGATATTCTCCAATAAGCGGAGCAGAAGTGTAAGAGAAGTGCCTGCTATGAATCTCGTGGCAAAACCACAATATTTGACAACACTGGGTCTGTGTAAGTATGTATGTTCCTTGCAGTGCTTTGTCCCTGGAGAAGCAGGGTTTGTCTGGACCTCCTGTGCTGTCTCTCTGAGTGGCAGTGTATGGCTCCAGAGTGGCTGACCACGTATGGCTGGTTTATCAGGGAACTGGCAGGCTCTGACTGCTGTCTTAGGAGGGTGTTGCAGGAACTGAGGCAGGTTTACTGTGAGGTTTCTGCACATCCCTGGAATACTTAGAGTAAACCTGCAAATGGAAGAGGGTAGAAAACTGA